>JAOPHQ010004269.1:215000-225000 GCA_030340625.1 Merluccius polli | reverse complement strand
GCAAGGTGTGAAGGCTGAGCAGATTTCTAGAAACCTTTGCAGACCCACTTTCCTGCTCTGTTTACTTCCGTCCTTTTAACTGAAATGTACCCCAAATGCAAATGATTGAACTAGATTATAATGTCATGGCTACGGTGTGCCAACTCTCATCCTTCAGCAAACTGCCCAACTCCTACTTGCTCCAGTATGTGAAATCCCTATAAGCCACACACACACACACACACACACACACACACACACACACACACACACACACACACACACACACACACACACACACACACACACACACACACACACACACACACACACACACACGAAAGTCTTACTCCTTGACAATCTCGATTCCCAGGGAGTTGGCCGAGCCGATGATGGATTTGACGACAAACTCGAGGGAGGCGTCCCTGAGCTTGAAGCAGTCATCCAGGGCCTTCACCTGGGCAATCTCATACACGGCTCTGAGGGTCACCTTCCCTGCAGTCTCGTGGCCTGACGGGCAGAACAGACAGACCAGTTGTCAAACAAGACACGACCCAATGAAAACCCTGGGATAGTCCCAAGTAATTAGGGTGTCTGACGCCGAGACAAAACATTCCAAATCTACCTCTAGGCATCCCTTAGCAAGATGTTTAAACGCTACCTGCTCATGCATGTAAGAAGAGAAAACACACAATTTTAATTAAAGTGTCTGCCAAATGACTAAATAGTACAAAATAGCAATACACTTATTCGTCAAACCAAATTAATACATTCAGATTCAGACATACAGAGAAGATGGCAGGTTATCAAAAAAGTTTGAATGCATATTTTATGTAACAAAGTGTGTGTGTGTGTGTGTGTGTGGTTATAAAAAAAAAACGTCTGTTGCAGATGACTGTGAGTGACTTGGAGCAGAAGGTGGGTGCGTGGGTGCGTGGGGTAGGGATGCAAATCCATAATTCTCTTTCTAGAAGCAGACGCGGCTCCGCTTGACTTCCTTCCTCTCCAGAACCTCATGCGCAGAACATTAACCACTGGCAGGAAGGAACGCCCCAGAAGGCCAGGCCCTCTGTGGTTAGACCCCACCCCCCCCCTTCCACCCAATCGTGGAGGGGGGGGGGGATCTAACCACAGAGGGCCTGGGAGGGTGAAGGTGAAGGGGAGACATCTGCGGGAGGTGGGGGGGGGGGGGGGGGGGGGAGGGCATCTGAACGTCTCACCTGTCTTGCTGGCCCCCTTCTCGATGCCAGCCGCCTGCTTAAGGAAGTAGGACACAGTGGGCTGTCCGATCTTCAGGTCGTACGTCCTGTCAGGCTGCAGGGGGGGGGGGGGGGGGTGTAGATGTAGAGAAATGTTGGCTTTTTACACACACACACACACACACACACACACACTACTGAAGACTTATTGAGAGGATAGCCACTTGGCAGCTGTCCTGAGTCGACCCTTCCTGGGCAGGTCTTTTGTAGACAAGCCTGGTAAAAGTGTTTTGTTCACTAATGGTTCAGTGACTCCTGAGTGCTGTTGCTTTGTTCTGCTTTTTGTTCCGCCAGTGCAACCTTCAAGGCTGCACAATACTTTTGAAGATGATGAGCAAGACAGAGGGAGGATGGGGGGGGAGTGTATGAGTGACTGTGTGGGTGAGATTAACGACAAAACTAACTCAAAATGAATAAGATCATTAAAACTCGACAGCGCCTAAAAGTCCACTATGCAGATATCAAGTCTGATAGCTGATAATACATCTCAAATATGCGATAAAACAAGAACCACATAAAGATAAAATGGGATGCAATTAAAAGTACAGCCACGGCATAAATGAGGCGCTGGCACCCCTAGACACCAGCAGATGGCAGCGAAGCCCCGGCACGATGGCACAAAGTGGGCAGTCAGACCTCAATATTGCTGTCAAAATAAATTCCCGCTTGCTAAGGGATTAGGCTTTCCCTGCTTATCTCCAAAAGGCGTCAGCCATAACTCGAGATATTTATTTGGATCAAAGCGAGCGGCTGCCAATTGTTTTTACAAGCGGCATTAACAAACATGCAACTTGTGTGTCAGGAGGTGTGTGTGTGTGGTGTGAGGTGGTGATGGGGGCTTAATAACAAAACGGGAGTGCTGGTTTCCGAGCAATTTCAGGTCTCCTGCACACACTTAATGCTCTCTGACTCAAGGAGTTCCTCTGGGTGCTGGGCCATTAATGAATGCAAATGGCCAAATGGAAAAGCTTACTTCAGTGGTACGAGTATGAATAATGGAGGGCGCTTTGATAATGGTATGCAGCCCCTGGAATTAACCATGCTGGGTGAGGGAAGGGGGGGGGGGGGGGGGGGGGCAGACGCACCTTCACATGAATCCGGATGGGGAGGGGGATGCCCTCCTTCAACTCCTTGGTCTTCTCGTTGAAATCCTTGCAGAACTGTCCGATGGGGATGCCTCTCTGTAGTGGGTGAAGGAGAAGAAGGACATTTGTAAGGTGTGATGTACTGGTGTAGTATTATTGTATTGTTCTTAAATGTTTTTGCTAGCTAGCTCTGGCCCAACAACTGTGTTGTATACAGTCCCTGTTAAATAAACAAATTAACATTAGTGAGACAGAGCATTGATCTGCAAATGATTGAATCTGAAGAATGATCAAGCAAAATGCATTTAAAATGTATGATGGCACCGGACTCGCAAAACACACACACACACCAGCCTCAGTCCGCCTGCACGCCGTTAGAATACCAACGACCCGGCAGTCAATCAATCAATCAGTGCACTTCCGAGAGCTCTGACAGTATGTGCACACATTCATGAGCTGGGAAGGTATGCGGAGGAGTGTATACTGTGTGTGTGTGAATTGTTTTCTGTGAATGTGTGGTATGCACTGCAGTGTTCTGCTGTCAGCATTAGTATAGGTCCTTACAGTTATTCTAGGGGAATGCATTGTGTGTGTGTGTTGTGTGCGTGTGTGTTCTGGTCGGGCTGTGACAGAATGCTTGTTTGTGCCTAAAGCTAGAGGGACCAAGTGATGAATGTGCCCCCCCCCCCACCCACTACCCCAGTCCTCGCCAGGCCAACCAATGCAAAAAGCAAAATGGATGGATGACATTAAGTCAACACTCTCATCAAGTCTCTCTCTCTCTCTCTCTCTCTCTCTCTCTCTCTCTCTCTCTCTCTCTCTCTCTCTCTCTCTCTCTCTCTCTCTCTCTCTCTCTCTCTCTCTCTCTCTCTCTCTCTCTCTCTCTCTCTCTCTCTCTCTCATCAGCAACAGCTAATAAGGAATGTAATTACTAATGCGTGGGACATTTTTTTAACTGACCTTCAGCGGCCATTTTCCCTATAGGCAATGACACTGATTGAACCATTATTTCAGAAATGAGAAGGAGAGAGACGCAGGCAGGCAGGCAGGCAGGCAGGCAGGCAGGCAGGCAGGCAGGCAGGCAGGCGGGAGAGAGAGAAGAAAAGAGAGTACACGGTGATACAGAAATGAGAAGGAGGGATGCTGAGAGAAACACAGACAAAGAGAGAGACAGAAAGAGCGACTGACAAAAAAAGGAGATGAAGAAAGAGCAAGAAAGCCAGAGACGGAGTGAGAGAGACACTGTAAAAGACAGAGCAAGAGAGAGAGAAAAGCTTCTTCTCTCTGGTGTAATGCACGTGGGCCTCCATTGGTCCAACACATAGCAGAGCGTAGCTGTCACTCACTCACTCACTCACTCACACACACAAAATTTGCGGGTTCATTTGAAGTGGAAAATAACCGCGCCCCCCCCCCCCCCCCCCCCCCACCAAAAAAATAAAATAAAGAAACCGCAAAATAAAAATAAAGAACACCAAACTTGATGAATGAACACCTGATGAATGCTAAAAGTTAACCGCCCCCCCCCCCCCCCCCCCTTCTTACTCTGCAGCAGCTTCACTTCATTAGCGGCTAAGAGGACTAGCCGCTAGCACCGATTAGAACCGCTTAGAAAAGGCAATAATGCATGAATAAACATTGCAATAAACCTATTTGCAAACTTCCATGCTGCACGTATACAAGCATTGTTACTTAATTTATTGAATGAGACACTGAAACTGTGAAAATAGTGGTTTAGTATATTGCATTTATAAACATAGCCTTAAAACTATTTGTCAAACGTCCATGCAGCAATATTTTATTACTTGAATGACGGATGCTAAACGACTCTGAACAAGCTGTTGCAAATTTGCCTGCTGCCGTCTCCGCTGTAAGATTTCCTTTTCGGTAGCCTGGCAAGCCAGACCCACATCAGAAAGATGTCGGGTCTGGCACTGCTCCATTGACAGTGTGGGCGGGATAAACGGTTGTCTTTCAAGTTCCCTCTGCACGCAATAGGATAGCGCTACAACCAATCAGAGCAACGAAGAAGGTGACCTAGTCAGAGCGACGGAAATTAGTCCATGGGGAAGTGTTCCGTATGGTGGATTGTGGAAGAATAGTGAAATAAAATGTTAACTTCAAGTCTTGAAGAGTCGCGGCCAAAGCCGAGTCGACAGACAGCTGTTCACCAGCAGCAGCAGCCATTGTTTCCCTCTAACACGGAACCGTCGCAACTCTGTCGTCATGGTAGCCCGGCTTCCGACTCCGCCCCTCACGCTGTGATTGGCCTGACAGATTTTCTGTTTCCAGCACAGAAAGCCGACAGAGAAGTGCTAGACCCCCCTGGCTGCAAATTAAATTTGCTGCCATTAGGGGCGTCTAGATTTCTAGGCTACCTTTTCGGTGTATTCTACGGTGGCCGAGAAGGGTCACAACACATGCAAACACTACAACACCTGCAAATTCAGAAAACACTTTCATGTGTAACGAAGTTGTTTAGGAACATTGGAGCTAGCTTCCAGCTAACAACGTTTGGAGAACGTTTAACAATTATCTGCATGGACTAATACGTTATGGGGACAATGACTTAATATGTTGAAAACACACAAAACCGCTTTGTTATCAGAGCACATCGACAAGTCTGTCATAATAAAAGAGAAACACGTACCTCTTGTAGCACAATCCAATGACTGAAGACGTCCGTAATTGAATAGAACCGCCAACCGGCTATGAGTCCGTCCGATATTATGGTCCCCCCGGAAACATTTCCGTTGTCATTACTTGCAGTTCGTTTCCCTATTTGCTCGTGTTGTGAATATTTGCAACGCACGTGTTGTGAACTCAATGCAGGTGTTTTCTGAGTTTGCAGGTGTTCTTTTGAGTTTGCAGGTGTTTTCTGAATATGCGTTTGCAGGTGTTGTGGTGTTTGCATGTGTTGTGACCCTTCTCGGCCACCGTATATTCTGGCTCAAATAAATATCCATCACTCCTTCCACTCAGTAAGACTTGGCTTGATTCATTGCTAGCAGCCATTGTAAAATCTTGTGTAGCTCTTCAGGCTAACAACAAGAAGGCAACTGAATCTCACGGAGCTGAAGTCCAAGCTGATTGGCCAAGGTGATTTTGCCGGGAGGGGCGGAGAGAAAGCGCTTGTAGTTTTTTGGAAACCCGGAAGTTTTGGCAAAAAGCCATTACCCAGGACATTGTGGAAATGCAAATAGCCGTAGTTTGATCCAAAGAACGCATTTCCAAGCTGCTGTTTTATCATTTGCAGGCGTTTGTTAGGCAGCCTTGAGACCAATAAAATGTTGAAAATTGGTGGAACGTCCCTTAGCTAAATAACCACAGATGGGAATCTCAGCGCGTCACAACGGCGCCATTGTTTTAGAGCGGTAGGCTTTGATCCAAATTACAATTTTCACCTAATGGAATGAGAACCTGCTTCAGTCCCTGGAGCCAACCCAAGCCCACCCTATATATTCACTTCCATTCGCTCTATCTCTCCCCTCTCTCCCCCACACACACACACACAATATTTACCCTCCCTCCCCAATCCCCCCCCCTATATTCACCTCCCAATCACTACCCCCCCCCCCCCCCCACCCCCCCACCCAACACAAAATCTCTCTCTCTCTCTCTCTCTCTCTCTCTCTCTCTCTCTCTCTCTCTCTCTCTCTCTCTCTCTCTCTCTCTCTCTCTCTCTCTCTCTCTCTCTCTCTCTCTCTCTCTCTCTCTCTCTCTCTCTCTCTCTCTCTAAACAAAAACAAGCCCACTCTTATTAATAGTAATCCCTTGTCCTGTCCCCCTCGCATCCCCGCAAAACAACAGCGGCTGGGTACACAGGAAGGGAGGAGGAAGCACAAGGGAGATTCTAATTAAATATGGATTAATATTAGGCTCTGATGGTTAGCGCCACGACTCAAAGCAAACCTCCGGCCCACTGACTTGTGATGCTTTAAGCATTACCAGCCTGTTCGCTCTGTCGCCTTCTGCTCAACCCTCGGTCAGATAACCATCTCCACCCCCTCCTTCCCACCCCCGGCCTTGAGAAGGCTACTGCACAATGCCAATGACAGGTCCTTCCTGACCAGCAGAGATAGTTCTGCTAAAAGAGAGAGAGAGAGAGAGAGAGAGAGAGAGAGAGAGAGAGAGAGAGAGAGAGAGAGAGAGAGAGAGACAGAGAGACAGAGAGAGAGAGAGAGAGAGAGGAGATGGGTAGAGAGATAGACTGAGAAAGAGACACGAAAAACACTCAAGATAGACGATTGCGAGTGCTTCACAAAGCCTCTGGAGCACTGTCCACTCTGCTAAGAAATGGTTTTTTTTAACCAGAGAGAGAAAAGCAATAGAGGAGAGTGACCAGAGAGCTGAAGATAAGACCAGTGTATAGATGGCCTCTTAATGCAGGTTAAGAGAGGGAGGGAGAGAGAGCATCCCATCTTCTATAAGATGCTCCAGGCATCGTGCAGCTCTAGATAAGGAGTGGACTTCTACTGCTGGCTTCCCTAGTTTAAGCAGTGTGCTCTCTCCCTCCCTCTCCCTCTCTCTCTCCCTCTCCCTCTCTCTCCCTCCCTCTTTCCCTCTCTCTCTCCCTCCCTCTCTCCCTCCCTCCCTCCCTCTTTCCCTCTCTCTCTCCCTCCCTCTCTCCCTCCCTCTTTCCCTCTCTCTCTCCCTCTCTCCCAGTCTTCAAAGACTTCTGGGTGCACGGGCGACGCGATTCATGCTAATCTCGCGCCGATGTTACGGCCGTCAAACTGCTGTCAGCGGCTGTAGTGAGTAATCGCTACGCCGCGGTGCAGTCCAGCTGATATTAGTTATAATTAAAAAGGAGCAATTAGGCAATTAATATTTAAATCACAGCACTGCCCATTTTATTTGACCCCTTTTATGTTATTCTCTGCAGTCCTTGTGTGTGTGTGTGTGTGTGTGTGTGTGACGTGTGTGTGTGTTATGGGCCAGTGTATGGTAATGTGATTGGCCTTTCAGCTTCACCACCTCTTTTTAACAAGACATGGCTCTGGCATGGGGTGATGGGGGTGGGTGGGGGGTGGTGGCAGTGGGGGATGATGGCAGTGTGTGCGTGTGTGGGGGGGGGGGGTGTTGAGGGAAGTCAACTTGATAGGTTAGAGAATAAAGGTGACAGCAGTAATGGGAGAGCGGGAGAGAGGGAGAGCGAGTGTATTTAAACGCTGGGTATGTGGACAGCCATCATTATCAGTACGAATGATGAAAGTTGGTTTGACCACGGTGAGCGCTGAGCGGAGGGGGCCACCGGCTGTGCTTATGAACATCGGCGAGGGTGTGTGTACGTGTGCGAGCATGTGCATGTGCATGTCGTTGCGTGCACCCATTGGGCTTCTTGCAGCCAACGGCTGAACCTAATTCTCATCTGACACTCGGCACATTGGGAGAAAGGTGAATATATGTGCATATTAGGTTGCCACGAACTGCTGACTGTGAGGAAGCGTTGGCTGGGCGCGCGTAGCCGCAGGTGTCTCTGCATCACAGGCCGCCGCGGCGAGGAGCGAGCAAGATGGGGGATGTGGGAGGTAAAGGAGAGAGCAAGACGGAGGGAAATGAGATAGAGAGAGAGAGATAGTGAGAGATGAGATAGCGGCGGGTGTGGGGCTAAGAGGAGCGAGTCTGTTTACGGAAGCGTGCGACAACATGCAGATAAAACAAAATAAAAGACAGAATTATTGGGCGAGGCCTTGGTGTAGTGGTGGGGTGGTGAGGGTGGGGGGGGCTCTGGAAATATTAACCCTCAGGCGGAGGCAGCGGCGAGAAGGGAGAGTTAGGTGGGGAGAGGGCAGGGCAGGAGGCAAGGTTAATTAAACTCTTGCGTGTGAAACACGCTCGTTCATTAGCTGCACAGCGTGTTCATTTATTCTGCTCTGGAGTTTTCCTCTCCCCTGTGTTAGATGTAGCTTCGCCATGGTGTAGTACAGCTGGTTAGCTTTGAGGCCTCGCGGGGAATGGGGATGTGTCACACATGCTGCAACACCTGCTGCCTCCTGCTCTAAAGCTTCAACTCTCATACTTGTCTCACCGGCACTAGTGGACGAGTGTTTGATTTTATGTTAATACAGAAACCACAACCGCGAGAAAATCACTTTTTCCACGCCTCGGCTGTGCAAGATTCAAAGTCAACTTTGAATCTCACACATCTGACGCAGGCCGTGCGATTCGTGTTGATTTTCTGTGGCTTTTTTTTTTTAAATACACCCTTCACTTTTCGCTTGAGAAAACGAAGCAGAAGAAGAAACAAACCAAAACAACAAAATCAGTTGGAGAGAGGGAGGGATGGGGGGGGGGGGGGGATAAGCTGTGGCATTGGGCAAGGAACACAAAATTGATTGCATCACAGCAAAGCATAACATTTTCGACTCCATTAGGTTCTGTGCGCAATCTTTCTGACAGTGTTGCTGCTTTTTTATTTTTTTGCCACTTCACATGATTAATCACGTGGAGGCGGCCGAGGCACCGCCACTGTGGAGCCCGGGCCTTCTCCACATCTACCACCCGCTGGAGATGACGGAGGCATCCTAAGATCTGCTGACAAACGGCAGAGAGATGGAAGGGGAAGGGAGTGAGTTGGGGGGGGGGGGGGGGGGGGGCAGAGTGGGAGGGAAAGGACAGACGGAGGGGGTAGAAGAAGCGAGGAATGAATAAATAAAGAATCGCAGGAGAGAACAAGAAGAGACAGAGGAGAATGAGAAGTAAGGAGAGAGAGAAGGAAACAAAGGAGGAAAAAAATGACTGTAAAATGTTAATAACACTGCAACACCGACTGGCTGGCTGGCAACTACAGCTGGCGCTGTGGCTCTCCGTGTTTTCCTGAACATAACAAGATTCACACCTACATGCCGTTTAATTCAAAGCCTCTAACTAACAGCTGGTGTAGCGAGTTTTACGACTAGGCTCAGTGAGCACATAAACGATGGGTGTCCACGCATGATTAAACGATAAAGAAAAATATTTATCAGAAATAAGAGAAGACTAATATAAGAACATAACATGTAATCTGTAAAATCAGTGGTTAGTTTAGTGTATGGTTGGGTGGAAACTGTGCTGTGGGTATGTTATAGGGTGCAAAGACATCAGACACAGCCAGCGGTTCAGAACCTGTCTCAGGCACAGCTAGCGGTTCAGAGCCTTCAGTGTGCTGTGGGGATGTTGCAGGGTGTAAACACAACACAGAACTAGACATAAGACTAAACACAAAAGTACAAACGCAAACCAAAAGGAACCAAAACAAAAGCCAACCTGCCTGTGTGGGAAGAGAGAGAGCGAGTTGTGGCTGACGTGGTTCACCTTATGAAGCCTGCAGGCCCTGCAGGTGCAGCTGATTGCCGTCTCAGCTCCACCCTCTGCTGTGCTGCCTTCGCGTACTTTTTCTTTTTACTTTTAGCACGTACTGCAGCTGCAATACTTTACAAAGTGCGTACTGTTGCATACAGTATGCATACAATTGGGGCATACTACAGGTGATTTCAGTGATTGGCACACCTGCAACAAGAGACATCTGTGCTCTCTCGGCGGCTCAGTCGATGTGACGGGGGTCTGAATAGGCAGAAAAGCATGCTGGCTTGCGTACTGCAAAATGCGAACGGGTGATTTAATAGGACATCCTGGTATTTTTGGCATACTACATTTGACATACTATGTATTGGGACATACCAAATCTTTTTCTGG
>JAOPHQ010004269.1:122500-210000 GCA_030340625.1 Merluccius polli | reverse complement strand
CGAGCTTACTTATAAACTGTTACCTTCACGCAGTAACACTTTATTAGGCATGTGGTAGCCAAGACACCTATTCATCTTTAATGTTGGCTCTTGTGCTCCTTCCCCTTTGCTCTCAACCTCTCTCTCTGCCCCTAAAGCGTGTCAAGTGTGTCAAACACAAGATCCAGGTGCCAAATTGGGCCCCTGGCCAAATTATATCTGGCCCATGCAATCATTTGAGTTTACAATTAATTTTGGCCCGCATCTCTAACTGCTGCAATGCACTGCACTACAAGTCCCAGAAAGCAGTGCAAACGGGCTCCTACGCGGGTGCTGCGTGCTGAATTGCCGCACCACCCTCCCCCTCAGGCCCACACGAAAGCGTACGCTATAGCTCTGCTGTATCCAAGGATGCATACTTAGAATATCAGGACCACTAACTGTGTCAGCAGCGCCATTGACTTCATATTAGGAGCAACCAACCTGCTGTGGTGCATTCAGTCAGACTCCTGTTTTTTCATCTGCCAATGGTGTAAACTCGAGCACCGAGTAGAGAGGCAGCCACGCGATTCCTCGTGAATTGCCATGCAACCGACAAATAAAAAATGACCTGTCTGCTAAAGTTTATTTTAAAAAGCTTCCAGACGTATCTTTAGAGAAAATAAAAGTTGTATGCTGATAGCAACTGGTGAAAAGAAAAGTGGATTGTATTAAGTGGTTGGGAGTCATGTAGCACTGAGTTTATGAAAAGGTACTGTTTTTTTGAAACAGAAATTGATTTTTTATTAAAAAGGCCTACTTACTTTATCACCTCCTGTGGTATTCATTATAAGAGTATATATATGGCCCTCAAAGCTGTTATGTCTGGATATGGCCCCTAAATAGATTGAGTTTGTCACCCTAAACCTTTCATGGCTACTGTGTCTCCTTTCACAATGTGCTGCACACACACATTTAATGTGGACCTCCACTGCCCTCCTTGCCGATTTCGGATGACACAGACCGCAATCCACCCCCCCCTCGCCCTTTAGAACCGAGATCAGTGTGCGATTAGTTATTAGTGTCTACCAACATCGACAGAAAATCATCAACATCACATTCCTCACATGCGGCCATTAATTTAAGAGACCGTCTAATTCTCTCTCCTCGACCTATTCACGGCTTGATTGCGCTCAAGCGGTGCCGCTTGTTTGCGCATCAGCGGCCGCTAATGATTTCATATTATCATGCCATCGATCAGGTGAGCCACTCAACACGGTGACTCTGGACCGGGGGGATAATGGACCATCCAGGGGTAAGCCTCCCCTCTGTCTGGGAGCCATCCACCGCCAGCTCCACCTCGGCTCAGTAGAATAAAAAGGAAGGCTGGTTTCGATTCCACACTGGAGTCAATGATCATCCCTCACAATTGGATCAATACTGGAGGCTTAATACTGTCCACTGACTGAGATATGGTGGGCAACAGAGAAACAAACACTCATATTCAGACAGGATCAGGCCCCAGCGTGACACGCGCACCCAGCGAGAGGAACAATGGCGAGAAATTATCCTTGAACAAGTTATCAATATTCAGCTGAAATATGATGGTAATTTGTGCCCTCCACATGCTGCGGCAGCTGGGGGGGGAGGGGGAGGGGCACAGCAGACTTTATATACAAAGACAAAGGGTGGTAGGGAGGGCAATGCACAGCCATTAGTGAATGAATCATGAAACGATAAAATCACGATAAAATAAAATGTAAAAAAACCCCAAAACAGTTAAAAAAAATGTAAAAATGTAAATAAAATGTTAAGTAACGTTCTTACAACAAAGTATTGAAAAAAGAACCGTTAGGACTTTTATGAAAATAGGATTAATATGAAAGAGTTGCCGTACAGAGAGAGAAAGAGGAAATAGAGAGTGATAAACAGACTTTCAACAGACTCCCTGCTGTACCTACTGGGTAGATATTGCTTATTAGGCTGTGAATGTCTACCATGACAACAAATATCAAACTGTACCATTACTCTTAATTAGGGTTTGCTCAACTTTTCGCTAAAATGCATATCAAAGCAAAATCAAACATACGCTTGATCCTGTGTGTATATGTGATGACTTAGACACGCGTTTTTCCTTTTTTCTGCACATCAATGAAAAACTGTGGGGCACTGCTAAGCTTTCCGCTTCATACATACGGTTGACAGTCGAGGAAAAGGCCACGACTGGCTTGTTGCTCTCTCTGATGTGTCTATCTCTCTTCCAGGCATGGTGCCCACGCCCCAGGTGTGCGTATCAACCCTGGTGACAGTGAGCACGATGGCCGTGGTGGACCTCTACCTGCTGGAGCAAAGCATGCCGGGAGCCCGCGGCGTCCCAGGGCCCAGCAGCTGGCAGTGCGCCACAGTGCTGCTGGGCGACGCGGGATTCCTGCTGGCGCTGCGCTTCGTCTCAGCAGGGGTGGTCTCGGAGGCGCGCTCGTCACGCCGCGGCTTCGCCAACGCCCTCTGGTTCCTCTTCCTCTCCCTGCTGCAGCTCAAGCTTTTCTTTGTCTGCCACAACTATCGACAGGAGCGCCGGCCGCCGGACCCCCTGGCCAGGAAGACTCTGACCCTACTGTTGTCCATCGGCCTGCCCTCCCTCTTCCTCATCCTGACGGGCGCCGACAACATGACCCCCCAACGCAGGAAGCAGGAGGTGCGGAGCCGCCTTCTGTGGGTGGTGGTGGATCTGCTGGATGTTTTGGACCTACAGGCGGGGCTGTGGGAAGCCCACGGAGGCACCACCGAGCAGGGTCTTCCCATCTGGGTGGAGGGCCTGGTGTTCTTCTACTGCTACGCCCTGCTGCTGCTGCTGCCCTGCGTGGCCCTCACAGAGCTGGGGGCCACGGGGCTGCCCGGACAACGAGGCCCCCGTAAGGAGGCTCTGTATCCATGGCTCAGCTTGGTCACCATCAACATCTTCACCCTGGGCTTGAGGGGCACCGGCATGCTGTGGTACAGGGACCCCCGCGTCTCCACCGTGTTCCTGGGGAAGAACCTGCTGGCCCTGGCTGTGAAGCTGAGCTCTGCCTGGGAGAGACACGGGCAGGAGCGTGGGAGCGGCGGGGGGGCTACCGGGGCTGGAGCCGGGGCAGAGCCAGGAGGGGAAACCTTGACCCTGCCGAGCCAGGGCGTGGAGCCTGGTGAGAACCCCCAGGCCCAGGGGAAGACCTCGTCAGCTCCGCCGTCCCATTATCACACGCTGACATGCTCCCAAACCTACAGCCTCTCCCACGCCAGCCTGGAACCCACAGAGACGCCCTCCTTCATGTCCCATGAGCTCTAGAGAGACTGGATTATAGACGCTCGCCATGCATGCACGGAGCACCATGTGCATTTAAGCACCCATACACACGACACGTGTGTATGGGTGCTTGTGTGTAAGGGACAAGCGTGTCAAGTGGCGTGTGTAACACAATGGGACATACAGACCCATGGACATAATGCTTTGGGTCAGCCAATGTGACGGCACATCCATAACTGGTGAAATCCAGTGACATTTTTGGTTAGGGAAAAGCAATGACGGCTGGTTGGTTTTACCAACACATTTGTCCTGCTGGATTTTTGGGCATATTTTGTTTACTTATACATTTTGTAAATAACATAAAATAAATAAAAACACACAAGCATTGAAGAAATGTTGATAGCTCCAATATTCCTTATTGTACATAATTTGTTGTATATATTTTAACTCTATACCCTCACACGAAGAGGCAAACAAATGTACTTCACTTTGTAATCATGTTTTATCAAAAATACAATCTCATAACACGGAAAACATCAATATCTATAAGATGTTTAATGGTTGTGATGCCAATGTACGTCGCGGTTTGGCTAACAGATCGATAGCCATGTTCTACATCACAACCTTTCTGCTGTAAGTGAACGGCGTCTGTTCCGAGCTTGTTGAAACCGGTTTTAAAATAACCTCTGTCCTAAACCGACCCTCTATCTTCTATAAAAAAATCAGTCAATCATTTTTAACATGGACCAAAAAAACAAAGAAGCCCTTGTCTGTTCCTTTTACTTTACACATGTTTTCTTTAATGATGGTATTGCCTTTAACCCAGATGATGTGTGGAATGGTGTCTTTATGGCCGTGGTTTATCAAACCCACGCACGTTGTCAGACCACTGGGGGAATAGAAGATTAATTTATACAGTACTGTCAAGTGCCTTGTTTCCTTAAGCAGCCGCTAACACCACCGTCTGGGGTGTCAGTAGGCACACATTAAACATACCATGTGAGACTTGGACTAATGCCCTGCGTTAACTGTGAACTTCTGCTGCCGTGATTAGCTACAATCCCAGGACACCGCGCAAACTGTAATAAAGTGTTTCATACTCCTTTCCTGTGTTGACGTGTCACTTGTTATAATGTTGGGCCATATTGGCAGGCTGTCAGCCCCACAAAGGAACCGCAGAGGATTGATGACAACACTCTCTGAGCCAAGAAGACGCAACTGTCCAACACTTATAGCTTTCTCTCTTTCTATACCAAACTACCATTCATCAACATACTTGGCTTATTCAACACCTCCATATTCAAGACATTATTCAGGTCACAGAGCGATGTGTTTTTTCTGTACCCGACCACCAGTTGGCAATGGCCTTTGCATATTCAACAAGCCTGGGAACACGTTTTTTAGTTGACGGAGCGGTGAACCGTGAAAGAGGGGGACCCATGGTTTATACCCACTCCTGATAGTCACGCTGTATTGAGCACACAAGCACACCCTTCTTGGTTTCATGAGGAAAGAGATAATTCTAGAAACTAGTGTTGCTCGTGTCATACAAAGCACCAGGAGCGAGCTATTTTTTTATGTTTCACAAAGAGCTTCCAAGAATGTTTTTAAGCAAACACTGCGCACCTCTGCCTCCTTCTTTACCCATCTACGCAGCTCCTAATTTGATATGTTTGTTCAACTGCCAAAAAACTCTGCTCTGTGATTTACGAAGCAGTAAAATGTTGAAGCTAATACACACAGTCTTGTAAAAAGGCTATTCATCCTGGGTTCCTCTGGGAACGTTCACTCTGTTTCAGTGGGATTTGCACTCCCAGTGAATCTGCAAGGATGAACAGTATGGAATAGTAACACTGTCTCTATCTCTCGCCCACCCTCTCGCTTTCATCTCTCCCTGCCTCCATCGCTCTACATTTCAAACACAGGCATTCTGGATGCTCCCCCCATTGGCCAACTACTCAAATTTCTATTATAAAAGCTGTGGAGTGCAGAGGCACCGAGCTGAGCAAATGACTACCCCCTTGGATTCGTTACACCTGTTAAGCTCCAGATAACTATGCTCAGACTCCCTCTTCCAGCACCCGGTGACTCCTTCAATGTGGTCCAAATGAAAGTGCCCAAGAATCTTTCGCTCCCAATTTTCCCCTCTTCCTTCTCCTTTTTGCCCCCCCCCCCCCCCCCCACACACACACACACACACACACACACACAGTTCTCTCGCCTTTGTTCTCTCCATTCTTCACCTTTCACCATTTGCTTGCATTCATTTCACTCCTGGACTGTAATTATTTTCTGTCAGTTCCCTCCCGTCTCTCCCTCCGTCTCCGGCACCCCACTCTTTTATTTCTCTCGTTTGTTTAAAATTTGCCCCGGGCCGACAGGCAGCCTTAACCCCCTCTGTACTTCCCCTGTCACGGGTGGTTAGGCAGAGAAAGGCAGGAAAAACCCGAAACCAAGGAGAAGAGACAGTGCAAGATTAAAGGGTCCGGACCGCTGCCTAAAGCGGAGTGGGCTGCCGAATGCCATTTATTTACAGTTTTCTGCTACACACACATACACACACACATACACACACTGAGAGGTTGATAGAGCAGGCCGGCAAAGACAAGACGCAGGCAGAGATGCATGCGTCGCTGTGCCTTGCTCCGCACCGCAACACACCGCGCCAACGCACAACGAACATGACACCGCTGAAAAACAGTGCATGAAAAAAAGAAAAAGGCACCTTAAGACAAACATATGGCTTTGATTTGCTTGGCTGAAACTCATCGCACCTCATTACCGGTGCCGCCGTGACATCCATCCCGAAGCTTGCGCGAGGGCCCGCACAACTGCCCGTGCAGCGTTAACATGGCGATGTCTGCATCATTTATCACAGCCGAGTTCTTACACTGGATCAGTGCCACAGGCTTTTTGACGTGGTGCATGACGAATATTTGATCTGATATTTATCATACAACAAAGGAACGCGGTGATCAAGAGCGAGAACCCCTGCGTTATGTTCCTATATATCCCAGACAGATGTGCTGCACCTTCAGCGGTACTGCCATATCAAAACCACCTTGAACATCCTTCAAAAAACACATAAACACCACCACATTGCGCTGCCACATGGGAACCGATTCAAGATTCTTGTTCAGTGAAACGTGTATGCGGATATGCAAACAACGCCTATATATAAAACAAACATGGACATACACTTCTACCAAGAGCAGTGATTGAGGATATTCCCAGTCTTGTCATGACTTTGGTCTGTTGAAACTGTGGAGGCTTGAGAACCCCAAGCGGAGTGTAAAGGTTGCAGGCCAGCATGGAGCGTGACGGCCCCGGTACTGCAGAGCCGTCACACTAGAATGGGAATGAGAATATGAACAGAGCCAGAGGCAGCCGAGCCAGGGGAGAGGTGGGGGTACAGGTGGTGTGGAGGGCGGATGTGGGGAACAAGACCGGTCACGCCAGGTCAAATAAGATGATGCATTTAGTGAGAAACTTTCAAAAAATAGAGCTTTCTTTCCATGGGAAAGGTACACGATGTGTGGATGCAGTTTTTGGATGTGGGATGAGGCATTGGCCTAATTCATTTATGTGTGGATCAGCTAGGTCAAGCATGATCCATAATGAGTAATAAAGAGGAAACAGATGGGAACAAGATGGCATGCGAGGGGTTGTAGCGTGGGACCTTACCTGTCCCAGGATGGGGCCCAGTGGGGGTCCAGGGGCGGCCTGTCCAGACCTCACTATGGCCCGGATCATGTGGTCCACATCCAGCTTCTTAACCGCTTTGGCGGCCTTGGAGATCTTCGACATGGTGGTGTGCCTGGAAAGCCTGTTTACCCTGGAATGAATAGATATAATACTGTATGTATTAAAGAAAATAATAAAAACATTAATGAATTTATATATATATATATATATATATATATATATATATATATATATATATATATATATATATATATATATATATATATAATTGGTAGAATTTACCCAAATGTAAATTCTACCAAATGTGGACAGGGGAAAAAGATTTTGGCCTCCAAAGCATAATCAACTGAGCATTTACATGCTCCGGCTCATTAAAACATTGTATGCAAGTCAATACTGATACCCATGGGCCAAAACTCCAATATCTATCAATTTCAAAGCAGTTGAGTAATTAGAAAAATCTTTGCCTTCGATCAACATAGCAGAAGACTTCACTCCTGATAGAGTTTCTGATATGGATCAGTTAGTGGATATGGCTCTGGGCCTCTGCTGGACGACCTGCTTGGATATTTAACTTCTGTGTGCTCACATCACTTTCACCCCTGCACACCGCTCCAACCCGAGCTAGGGCTCTGCATCAATGAGAGACAAGGGTCCTTCTGGCCATCAGCCAGAAGGACCCTTTTTTTTGTATTACTATTTTTTGTTAGGCTGCACACTGTGTGCGTATGTGTGGACGTGGGCCCTCCACAAGGGAAGGATGACAAAAGTGTGCTGTCTCAGTCAATAGCTCAATGCATTTGGCAACTTAGAGGTTAATTAGAGGAGTGGGGGTGGGGGTGTGGGGAGGGTGGGGGGAACAACTGGCCTGAACTGCTGGCTGTACTTTAGGAAGGCAATATACATAAAAAAAGCCTATAATCTACTGAAGAAAAAAAATGCAGCTATGGCAATTTAAAAAAAGGAAAGAGAAAGTAAAGATAGATCAATGACTGGAGCCCAGGGGACAAATAGGAGTTTTAATGTCCGGATGGGTGATTCTGGGGGTCCCCGAATTCAATAATGCGAAGTACTTTGTGGGAGAGTGAAAGTCGGACCATGTTTCTCTCCAGGAACCAACAGGGTGCGGGTGGTGGGGGCAACCAATTAGATCAGCAAGATAGGCAGCGGCATAAAGACGTACGGGACCCCATGTTGCTCCACCACAGAGCTAAAAATCGCCTAGAGTGCTGCCAGAAAAAAACCTGTTCTATCTGAGCCTCTAACTAACCCTGGGGGGGCCGTCAGAGGGCACACACCGTGCGGTCCAGCCGCTGTTTTTGTGGAGTTAGAGCGGATGAACAGACTGTCAACGGCTTGGAAAGAGAAGATTAGATATGTTAGCTGCTTTAGTCTACTGTAAACAACACTAGCGTTTCAGGGTTGGGGGGGTATTTCTTTTGGGTGCGGGGGGTGATCTTGGTGCGCAGTGCACTTTTTAGATGAATTTGATTTGGAAAAAGCCGAGCAGTGTATAGTAAATCCAGAGGGAAGAAACTCAGAGCAGTTATCAAACATGACACGAGCTGCAGAAGGCTAGGCAGCAATTGTGATTGTTTGTTGGCTCCCGGAGAAAACAGAAAAAAACCAACTCAACACAATCCAAGGCATCGACTTCATCCCGGAATAGAACGCTTTCAATCCAAGCCATCCAGACAAAAACAATTTGCTTTTGAAGAAAATGCAGGGTTTAACTTCAATTTAGCAGCTCGGTGTGAACAATTTAAAAGTGGTTGGGCGCCAATCTCAGTTGTTCAGCATGATTGATGAAAACCACAGTTCCTTTCGCTTAAAATTAAGTAAGTCATCCCAGGACCAAGTGCCGAACACTGAAGAAGAATTGACTTACATGACATTTCCATTAAGATGCTCTGGTTAAAGATGGAGGAAGATGATGAAGATCTAATTTAGCTCCGGGTGAACAAAGTAAGTGAGCCATCAAATGGCATACAGGAGAATTTCAACCTAAATGCTTAAATGTCCTCCATGGAGAAAAGTACTTGATAATTAGCCTGTCTGGTAAATATTCAGAGTAAGGGACACCATAACAAACGCTATTCTATTCCCAGAGTCAATCCTTAAATTGCTAACCTTCATCATCTATTCACTGTGATTCCACGCGACAAACCTCGGTAATCAGAATTAAACAGGGCGGCTGCTAAAATCTAATTAAAGCCGACTTAATATCTGAGGCAAACTGAGACGCAGATTAAAAATTCATTCGTTTACTATAAATATGCACAAGCATGTGGGCTAAACACTGCTGTGCCACTGCATCGTTGTAGTCAGATATGGCATCTTTTGTCTTTTTATGGTCCAGGCAATGAGGCCTGCAAAGCTCCATGTTGTCAGGTCATAATTAAGGATGCTTAAGGCAAGTTGTTTTTTTCTGCAAAAACGTCGCTGTAATCGGCTTTTCACTCCTGCCAAGGACATTTTATGAGCCACCCAAAGAAAATGGCTCTTCATTTTTTTTTTACTGAACAATGCGAGCTGAATTCTTAGCGAGACAATTTGTGTTATCCATTTCTGCTTTCATTGTTCTATACTCACAATAACCATCTAATTATGTCAATGCGAGACACCACTTGGTAATCTAAACGCATCCCTGATCACTTCCACTAGAGACAAGATTGTGTCTCGCATTGTTTACACAGTGTATTATGAAGACGGTACCTGAAGCTTTGCGATGATTCTCAGATCCAATTAGGAGACATTTATGTGACATACAAAAGTCAGCAAAAACAATCGGTGGTCTTGTGCGGTTGGTGTACTTAGTTAAGCTTATTTGAGCTGATGATGTTTTTGGTGTGTGGGATAATACTTCAGATGAACAAGCCTTTGCAGTTGTTTTCGAAATCTAGACAAAAGAATGAATTGGAACATTTCAAGACGCTATGCTTGAAATCTTCAATGCTCATTTTACTCAATGACAACAATAATGAACAACAGCAATCTCATCGTTTGGCAGCCAATCCGGTGAAAAACCTCATGCTAGGTGGTTACCTTGACACCCACACAGATCTGGGGCCTCATTTATAAAGGTCTCTGCGCACGAAAATGTTGCGGAAACAGGGATGAAATGTGCGTACGCATCTTTCACCGCCAACGTCGTGATTTATAGAAAAAAAACCTTGCGGAAAAGAGTGCGCAGTTCTACGCATCCTTTCACCCTGGAGTAAAGCTCCCGCAAAGTTTTTCAAACAGTGAACTCCGGAGACGACCACAGGAAGAAGGTGGCGGTAATGCACTATATGTGTTTGCAAACCGCCAATAACGCCAAAAGAAGAAGAAGATGCTGTAACCCCCGGAGCTCATTGCGGACCCAACGCACATTGCGCACCACATTAGTTATTTATTCATTTATATATTTATTTTATGAAAAGCACCCATTATGAAATATGAATTAAAGCAAAATTATGTTCAACACACTACAGCCCTTTCAAATCACAATCCTCGGCCAGACCAACTGTATCACTTAAACATTTAAATAATGAGCTTGATAAATAAGCCACAAAATAGACTTGCGTTGGTCTACTTCATTTAGAAGCACTTCGATCTCCGAATCCGAAAAACGCCTTCTTTTTAAAAGGTGCCATTTTTCCGTCTAATGATTGGTCAGAAAAGGCTCCTTCCTACTTATAAATATTAAGTGATTAATTAGCATTGACCTTTTAAGGACTATTAAGGGATGGACTTGGGAGGAGCAGAGCGCTCGTGCACGCACGCCAAATTAGACGCACGTTGGTATTTATAACGAGAAGAGTGCGTACAGGTGTGCGCAGCAAGGTTTTATAAATCCGAATGTTTTTGTGCGTACGCACATTCTGAGGTTTGGGCGTACGCAATGTTGTACGGAGGGTTTCACGCAGAGTTTTATAAATGAGGCCCCTGGAGAGCAATGCAGCATAAGTGAACAAGAGGCGGTCTTATGTCTCATTAACCAACTCAGGTTCAACATTTGTGAACTCTCGAAACACCGACTCACTAAAGGTCATCATAGCATCAGTATAAATTAGCATCCCGAATAAGCAATTGGAATCATGATATGGGCCAAGCCAATGTCTGCATAGGATAATGGGCGGAAAAAAACAAACCTTAACTGCACGGCAAAAATAAGGACAGTTTCATGCCGTTTACTAACTCGGCTCGGCTGTAGTGAACAGAATTAGATCCATTTTAAACAGCTCACGACCTTGAAGCCTTTACACGCTTCGACCGCTTTTAATAAGTACCAAAAAAAGGCAAAAAGAAAGGAATTTTAAGGCCTTTGGTAATATGGAATTTTGCCACGTTGAATAGTGATTTTATCGATCAGCCCGGATCTCTTAATATGGAGCCGTTATCACTCGGAGGGCTACTCAGGTTTGTCCTGATAAGATTAGAGGATTAGCCCACAACAAATGTAGTTAACAAAGGACATGCGGTATTCAGGTGTTGTTCCACATTAGTATTCCTCCCGTCATACACCACTAAGGCAGTGTATTGATTGCTGGGTGCCAAGTGTTAAGGGGCTCTCAAACAGAACAAATAAGTCAAGATGAGTTTGAAAGCTCCCCCCTGAGGGCTCCAAACAGAGCTTGTGTATTTGCTGGTTTTAACCTCAGTTGGAGAACATAGGACTGTCCTTAAGGAGGTCTTTCTTAACATAACTCTTGGACTGCTGTGAGGAATGTATTGGCAACATAACATCCACAAGTCATTCCCTGTGCTTAAAAAACGGCAGTAAAAAGTAACAAATGGGCTAACGCACATTGTCGCCCAATCCCAAGCCTCTGAGTAGAACCTCACTCAGTGTGTGCATTCACAGTCTGAGATTCACTTTACTCCCCTGGGTGCTGTGGTGGGTTGACAGATATTTCTTCCTGCTACTTGGAATACCGCCACCTCTGAAAGCATTGGTCTTCAACAGAGCAGTAGAACACAGCCTTAAAATGCCCACCATTATGATTGATGCACATAATTGTCCGATACCAATACCAGAAGAAGGCAGGTGCCTGTCACTCAAACTGACGTAGCATCTATCGCCAATGACATGAGCCATATAATATTTCTCTCAAGTGCGCACACACACGTGCACGCACGCACACACGCACACACACACACACACACACACACACACACTTTACTGGCCTTTGGTAGGTGTTAATTTCAGGACTTGGCTGCTTCAGTGAGGACCGGCAGCCACAGAAAATAGAGAGAATGTGCGAATGTGCCAACAAGGTGGTGAACTGAGAAACATCTACAGCTTCATTTTAGCAAGAACAACGTCTGTGACCTTAATACTATAGCCAAGGAATAAATTGATGTCCACATAATAAAACACTGTTTATTATTCACATCAATATAATATGTAATATCTCTTTATTAAGCCTAAATGCTGTCTTTTCATTTTCTGCCATTACGGGTTGTGTTAATGTTCACATTAAGTATTATCGATAGTGAGTTAAAAATATTGTGATTACAATCAGTCAGCTCTATTGCGGATAGTGTGAGAAGCCACTGACTTAACGATGTCAACATCAATAAGGAGATAAGGAGAGAGAGATGAGGTTAACTAGAAGAAAATAACAAGAAGTGAGTACCCAGTTCCTTCCTGTGAACATTAAAGTCTATCAACCTGTGTGTGTGTGTGTGTGTGTGTGTGTGTGTGTGTGTGTGTGTGTGTGTGTGTGTGTGTGTGTGTGTGTGTGTGTGTGTGCGTGTGTGTGTGTTCACCAGGCCTAAAACAGTTTCAACAACAAAAAAAAGTAATTGGTCCCTCGTAGCAATTTATTTTGTTAAATGCATGTTCTGCAACTGGTATTATAATTTTCTCGTACAATACGACAGTCCTAGCTGCCTAGTCAAATTCCATAGGGGCTTATTTCTACAAGGCATGTTTCCTAAGTGTCTCTCTAAATTATCGCTCCTCTAATTAATTCATTTTGAAGGAGAAGAGAGAATATTGAGGGCATGAAGGATGCCAGCTGCTAACCAGATAGTCAAAACTGGATTTGGATATGGTTAGATTCAGTTAATTATATGTTGCTGGGGCTTGGCCTCAGTTTGTTGGGAACGTTTACCGCTACATTTGTATATAAATATCACGTCAGCATTGGAGGCCATTTTCCCCATAATATTCAGGCAAAAAAACGTATTGACGACCCAGTTTATATCAAGGTTATCCACAAACAAATAAACAACCAAGACTTAGTGAAAGAAGAGCATTCTGAGCTTATACAAGTCTATCTCCAGAGGAAGATATATATATAGTATATAACAAGAAGAATTTGAACACATATAGCCGGGCGATAGTGACGATATCAAATATCACAATATCTTGCTGTGACATATTGGAAAACTGATTTGAATAGGAGGAATCTTCCAGCTAGATGAGTCCAATAACAGGAAATTAGATCAGTGTGATGAAACGCCACAGCATCAGTATGACATCCTATATGCCACGGTTATATACGGCTGTTGTCCTGTGCATTTCCTCCAGTGTAAATACTGAGTGCCATGGGTTCATATACAGGGAGAACATGCAGAACTAGAAGTGGTATATATTCATCAGCCACAACAACCAGCTCAAGAAGCGGCCACACTCTTCAACATAAGCAACGTTTGCTCTGTTGCAGTTGAAATGGTTTCATAATATGTTATAAACATATAGCCTAGGCATATTTGTTAATGTTTGTTTTGGTGAGTAATTTGTGCCATAGATACTTTTTAGGAAGGGAGAAAGCACTGTGCCGTCCTGTGACCTTCATGACAGTTTACAGAACCTCGTCGTTAAGTTCAACCATTCAGGCACATTGCTCTTCACTATATATATATATATATATATATATATATATATATATATATATATATATATATATATATATATATATATATATATACTGTTACTTTAATCCAACAGTAGGAGTCTAGTGGGTCAGTAGGTTACAAGAGAGGCTAAATGGGACCTCAGGTTAAACACGAGACAGTAGTGGATACGTTCAGCGTATGCTACAGTATGTCTGCTGTGATTTAGACATATTGTGAGACAACACATACACACACCTCTCATCATTTAAATGTGATTAAAAACATCTCGAATTCTTTGAATGTGAAACATGCTAACATCTGGTTTATAGTTCACGTTTACAACTGTCGTGTTATGGTAACGACATTTACACGGTCCGCATATCCACGTAGAGTATCCTTTCATCTCACACAGCACTATTGACAGAGTGGTTTTCCATCAGTCTGAGGTTACCTTACCTGCCACTTGTCTGGCACTCTCACGCTGTCGACAGCATCAGCCAGGGCGCAGCCATTTTGGATTACCGATAGCGACCGGACGGCGAGTGGCTGCTGGTGGCAACAGCGCCTCCTGCCGGTGTGGACAAACACCGGCAGGACTGCTTCAGTCAGGACTGCTCCACATGCATTACGTTTTCTTCACATACAATACTGGTTTTACCTAATTCACACCTCACATACCTTCTTGTAACTTGGTCTGGTTATTTTATACAACTATTACATTTCAGTTTTTTTTTAATAAATAACTTAAAGATATGTTAGGCATCTTGCTCAAGGATGTTCACAAGGCTGTGGACACACACACACACACACACACACACACACACACACACACACACACACAAAGGGCTGACTATTACAATACCTATACCCATTTATCACATTTAATAATAGGAGCTCCCTTATGATACAATTAGGTTTACCTTGGATGAAACATCTTTGATCTATACACTCGCTTTATGTAATGGAGGAGCAAGGCTGCTGGCACAAGCAAATAATTTACATAATATCAATGTAGAATTTACATTTTTCCATCATCCAATGAATAAATACAAAGCGCATCTGACAAAAGGTTTGAATAACTTAGGAATTCAATTGTTTATTTCAAATTGGATATTTTTTGTTACATTAAAAGGGTTAAAAAGGAATGTCAGATACTAATATTGAGCATAATGAAGTCTGGAACCGATGCAACATAAAAAAGTGACCTAATTCATTAACATTCTCCCCTTTCAAGTGCTTCAATATTTTTAGTGAGATTGTATTTTTGTTAAGGGGTCCCAACGGGCCCAAACTCCCAAGTGAAATTCATACAGGTCAGTATAAAGCATCAACCTTGATTTAACAATGGAATTATCATCATGTATGCGGCATTTAATTTCCCAACTAAATCAAAAAACAAGACACATTATTTTGCAATTGGCGAGTGAAACCATATATATATATATATATATATATATATATATATATATATATATATATATATATAGGTCACAAGATAAACAATTCTCCTATTACAATTCTTTCACATTTAAAGGCATTTGAGGTAAAATAGAAGAATAAAATGATTCAACAGCATAATTAAGCAACAAACGTAATTGCGCAAAACAACTTTAATAAATACTAGATTGTTCTTAAAAGTCCAAACTACTGTTAATCTAAAATGGCACCTGAGGACAAAAACAACATCGGCATACTTCACAAATCAGTTGCTGCTGCTATTGTTGTTGTTTATTCTCTGCAGATAAATGGCGCTCACATTCAGGGCATCCTCGTGTGGTAAAAACTCTTTCAGTAAAAATGATAGAAGCATCTGTCAGAAAAAACAGACAAGAAAGCAAAAGAGAACAGTTGAGATTTCTACATTATCTTCCCATGCGTGTTTCTTTAAACAGAAGGGCACAACAAATCAATGTGATGGACAATGCTTGGCTAGGATAATGACAGGGACATCGCTCAAAGGCCTCAGTTTCAAATACTCACATATACCAACTTCTTGTTCTCCTCGCTGTGCTGGAAAAGTCTAAAAACATTCTCCACATCCGTCTTCTTCAAGATGAGATAGCTGGAAACTGGGTTAAGAACAAAAAACAAAAAAACACAGATGAAATGCTTGTTGGCCATACATCATCAAACAACTGCCATGGTGTTTGTTTTTTCTTCATAGAACTAGAAGGGCGGCATACATTTGGCATTGATAAGTTGATGTGCTCTCTCTCTGGTCTCCTGTTTCTCCTCGGCTGTACGTGAAGTGATGGGGCGCGGGGCCGCCTCTGGTGGCCACTGCTTTTCCCGCATGTTGTCGATGTAAGACGCCATTTGCAATTCTGTCGGGCTCATCAACTTGCTCAAAAAGGTGTTCACTTTCCTATGAAGGCAACAAAACATCCATGAAAAGGCAATACTTCACTCTACAATCACAACACTATACAAGTTAGATTATGAAAGTATGAAGTAGTTTGAATGGCCCTTACTTCTTCAGGATGGGCATGACGGGGATCAAAATAGCATCAAATATGTTTAAGAGAATGGAGTTGCCTGCAACACAAAGTAAAAACAATGCATTCAAAAGTGGAAAAGAAAAAAATCCCTTCAATCAGAAAATGACTTTTGGAGCTTATTAGATATTGGACACACACACACACACACACACACACACACACACACACACACACACACACACACACACACACACACACACACACACACACACACACACACACACACACCTCAAGATTTGACATTTCAAAAAACATTGTGGACAAACCCGAGATTTCCTTCAGAAGATCAATTACGGCTTTAGTGGCCTCTAGATTCTCCCTGCAGGCCTGGCCTCTCTGACCCTGAGGATTTTCCTCCCTAGGCAGAGCACTCTCCTCCTTCCCTTTAGCCCAGGGGAGACCATTAGACAGTCTCAAGGCTATCTTCTCCCTTTTATTACCCCTTCCACCCGCATGTCTCCACGACAGAGGGGCTTCATTGTCCTCTGGCAGTGCACCGCTGTGGTCCGACTGTTGAGGTAGTTGGACCGTCTGGACTTCCTCGTCACTGGCCTCCCTCGTTGAGAGTAGAGATTCCTGAGACTTGGCCAGAGATAATCCCTTCATTATGATTTTCAGGTGGGAAGTCAGAGGGTTAGAGGACCCTTCATCTCTGTCTTCATTGTTTTGGTTGGAGTCGTTATTTGGAACAGAGTCTGAACCGCTGTTTTTTGAATGTTCCTCAGATGCTGTCGCAAGAGGATCGGTGTCAGAGTCAATTAACGCTGGGACGATGTCATTGCTGTTGATATTTTTTCCGGAAACTGCTGTGAAAGCTTTGCCAGTGGTTTCTGGTTCCGGGGAGCTCAGGACCTTTGCGCTTGCTTCGACGTTTAGGTTGTTCTGCTGTTAAGAAATAAAGTAATCGTTTGTGACATGTTGTCATGAAAACACTAGCACACATTCAATTTAACAAATGATGGTACTGTGGTATCGATTATAGACATTAAATAGATTTGCAAGTTCAATAGCAGAACTTTTTTTTTTTTTCATTAAATCAAGAGGTAAATATTGCCTGTGACATATTTATAAGATATCTTGTTGTTCTCATCGTCACATGTAAGGTGCTTGCATATAGGAGCATGCTGCAGTGCTATCAGCAAATTACTATTTCATATAAACACTCATGAATAAATATGCAAATACACGTACACTCTCTCACTTCAAAACACTCAATTCCACTGTGACAGCAGCGATGACTATTTCAGCATGAAACTTCACAGTCCCATGAGCACTGGAAGTGATGCAAGGTCGCTAAACACCATGTGTGGCGTAACGTCAAGACTGCAGGGTTGGATTTGACTAGGCAACTGTGTTATGCCTGATAATGTGTACCTTTTCTATTCTAGGCATGAATTTCAAGGCAGACCCATTTTGCTTGCTTTTTTTGGAAGAATCGCTCTCCAAGTAGTCATCATTCTTTAGGATTTTGCAAGCGTTTGGCTACAAAACATTGTGCCACACAAGCTGTGTCGAGAGATTAGCGCCATCATATTCCATATTTAGCTGCATGGCATTTTGAGGCTAACGTTGCGCAGACACATTCACTCCTCACGGCTCACATGGAGCTAGGTTAGCTAACATTCCAGAGTTTTTCCCAAACAACAAGGGTGGGGTTACCTCCTCTTCCTCTTGTCCTGGGGTCAGGAGGTAGGCCAGACCACTTAGAAGATTCCACACGCCCCCACCATTTTCTTCCTCATTCAACAGCTTGTCCAGCGGGCAGAGGAACTGAAACACTGGCTGGGTGTGACCAATCAGCTCATCAGAGACAAGTTCCTCCAAGGCGAAACAAAAACACATAAGTTAGAAAAACCAAACCCAATAGTGCACATTGTCACTATGAATACATAATCATGAATGTGTGGACTTGTGTCTTATGGGTATAGGGCTGAACGATTTGGGAAAATAATCTAATTGCGATTCCTTCTGTATTATTCATTATTCACTTGTGTCCATTCATTATTCACTTGTGTCTTATGGGTAAGGCTGAACGATTTGGGAAAATAATCTAATTGTGGTTCCTTCTGTATTATTCACTAAACACAAGCAAACCATTCTATAGTATGACCAACACAACATTGGATACAGTCAACATACAGCTGCTCATTCCAGACCAACATACATGTTATGATGAAATTAGACACATTGATGCATGAATTGATATGGATAACATATCTTTATTTAACTTTAAATAAAGATATGTTATATGATACGTTTATTAAATTGTAAAAAGATAAACCTTCAATCACAGTAGAATATTGACTGATTTCACTTAAAGCCATGTAAACAATATAAAAAAGAACAAATCTGTGGCTCTACCACACAATATTTAGATAACTCAAAGTCGTTGTAATAAACATGAAATATATAAACGCGTGGATTGCACTTTTTAATAAAATCGAAAAATAAAAAATATATTTATTATTAAATAATAATATTTAATCCAAATATTAAATCAATAGTAATCTTACTGATTTCCGGCTTGACCAGATTTCTGGTAGTAGCAAAAAAACGCTGCTTTTTGCGAAAACAGGATGTTTCCTTTTATTTCTAATCTGATTTTAGAAGGAACAGAGTTTCTATATATATGACACTTTAGAGGGCTTTAACTCAGAATGGCTTGAGATTATCTGAGTGACACTCTGAGGTGGTCAGCTTTTATTCTGAAGTGAAACTGGTCCTTGAAAACACAGTTTCCTTTTAATATCAATCTGAATTTAGAAGGAACAGTGTTTCTATATATGACACTTTAGAGCAGGGGTTCTCAACCTTTTTCAGGCTGGGCCCCCCCAAAACTGGTTCATTGCAGTCGGGCCCCCCCCCCCCCCCCCCCCCCCCCCCCATTGTTGACGGGGGGGGGGGGGGGGCCCGACTGCTATCTCAATCTGTGTACCGGTATTCACATTTGTGTGTGCGTAATAAGATTTGTCTGTCTGTATTCACATTTGTGTGTTTGTGATAAGATTTGTGTGTCTGTATTCACATTTGTGTGTTTGTCATAAGATTTGTGTGTCTGTATTCACATTTGTGTGAGTGTAAAAAAAATCTGTGTGTGTATTCGTTTTGCAAGTAAAGACAAATCTGCAAATGTGTACAGAGATCTGTAAGTGTACACACATCTGTGAATGTGTAAACAGATCTGTACATGTGTACTGAGATCTGTAAATGTCTGTCATCAGTTATAACTCAGGCGGGAGTTCTGATTGGCCAAAACACAAATCTTATCACAAACACACAAATGTGAATACAGACACACTGATTTTTTTGATTTTTTTTCAAATGTGAATACAGACAGACAAATCATATTACACACACACAAATGTGAATACACACAAATCTTATTACACACATACAGATTGCGATACGGGGGTGTGTGCGCGCAATAGTAACACACCGCGGACCTACGACCGACGGGGGAGGGGGGGGGGGGGGGGGGTGCGCGCAATAGTAACACACCGCGGACCTACGGCCGACGGGGGGGGGGGGGGGTGGGCGCAATAGTAACACACCGCGGACCTACGGCCGACTGGGGGGGGGGGGGGGGGGGGGGCGCGCGATTGTAACACTCCGGCCGACGGGGGGGGTGGTGCGCGCAATAGTAACACACCGCGGACCTGCCACCTGCGGGGGGGGGGGGGGGGGGGGGGGCACGGTGTGTTACTATTGCGCTCTCAAAAAGGAGGACAAATACGCGTCCGGCTTGACGCTGCGCCGGACGCCGGACATGGCTTTGAAAAACCGGACAGTCCGGCCTAAAGCCGGACGCGTATTTGTCCTCCTTTTTGAACCCGCGCCCCCCCGGGAGAGTGGGGGGCGCGCCCCACCGGTTGAGAACCACTGCTTTAGAGGAACTATAGAAACTCTATGAATGATAGCTGACCACCTCAGAGTGTCACTCAGATTAGTTTCTGTTGTTTACACATAAAAAAAGGATAAAGGATAAATAAAGAAAATAGCAGATTGCATCGCTCCCACCCTGGGAACAGTCAAAGAGAGACGACATGATGGGAAGTAGGAGTGATTGTTGATAAGGAAGAAACATTTGAAGGCAGACATTATTGTAAAACTTGTTGAACGCGGGGGGAACTCTGCCCACCCGGCCAGCTACTAACTGTTGTTGAACAAATCTGTTTTCTACAGCCTCTCAACAACAGCATCTTCTTTCCTTAATTCAACATAGGTCCAGACAAGCGACATACTGATCCTCTTTCACACTGAAGTCACCTCTTCAGTGTTTGGTTCTGCCGAGGCCATTTTAACCAGATAATATCAACAAATCATGGCAAGTTGTTTCCCTCATCTACTGGGGGGTGTACTACGAACTTTGTTTAGTGGGTTAGCGAGGTATGTTGCGCTCAAAGCCTGGGTTAGCTGGCCTACGAAAGTCGCTCTCTTTTAGCGTCGCTATATCACCATGGTAACTTATGCTGGCAACCAAACCTGGTCGGGAGGAGGTTTTCAGCTAAGACTTTCCGATTAGATCGGCTTCTTAAAGCTGAGCGCCGCTTTCGGGACAGATCCGATCCCTTTGCATTGCCTGAGGATATTCTTTATGAGAGATACAGGTTCTGATCTGAGGATATTCTGTATGAGAGATACAGGTTCTCATCTGAGGATATTCTTTATGAGAGATACAGGTTCTCATCAGAGGGTATTCTTTATGAGAGATACAGGTTCTCATCAGAGGGTATTTATGAGAGATACAGGTTCTCATCAGAGGGTATTCACTATTTGATCGTCCTTGTTGGACCTTATGAAGGCAATGCTACAAAAAGAAGCCGTGCGCAGTGTCTGTGTTTCACTGCGATTTGTTGCCACGGGTACATATTTGCATACAGTTGGTGACGCCGAAAATATAAGCAAAAAGGTGCCTTGCGATACGCAAGGTTGTAGCTGCCCTAAATACACTGCTACATATGTTCGTGGTGTTTCCCAACTTTTTGCCAACACAAACTGTCAAGTTGCAAGTTATCAACTTGTAGGTGAATGAAAACACCTGTAGGCCTATACGTGAATGAGTGGTAGAGTGGCGGTAGCACGGCAGTCTTGAGATTCTGCGTGCTGGGTTCGATTCCCAAGTGAAGTACATTTATGTGTATTTTAATAAGTTATATTTCTTATGTCGTATGGATTATTCATTAATGTTATGGAATCATCCAGTTTGGTAATCTAGATGGGGGTAAAAGGCATGATGATGGACAGGCAACATATGAACCCCGGTCGCTGGCGTTCAGCTCACATCCTAATCCACCACACCGCCGTCGCTACCTTCCAGCACATGCAATACGTTTCTTACATATAGGATGTATTTGAAAGGAATTCCCTAAATTACACAATAAAGCAAGTTGGAGGTTGCTTTTGCATTTTGCAATCATATGCACTCTATTGGGATTAATGGCGAACAATTCTTACGCATTCACAGAATCTGCTGTTTTTTGCCAGCACGCCTCCCTAGCCTTATTATGGGCAACTGTATCGCCCCTTGCCGTTATTTGCTTTTTAAACTCCTCGTATGAGTTCATAATCACTACTTGCTCCTCCTGAGTGACATACAAGCCCGTGTTCGCTCCGTCGGATCCATTGCGTCAAGGTGAATGACGCATTGACGTTGGGTTACGCCCTTTTTATGTGAACGTGCATTGAAACTAAAGCGGAAAACCTGGCTTGACAAATTTACTTTAAGTGAGCTTCGTGGAACCGTTTAACTCTGATTGCGAGTTTCGTATTTAGCAATCGAGGTTTTCCCAAGAAAGCCTGGATATGTTCAGCAAGCTTCGTAGTATACCCCCCTGCTCTCTGTCGCAAGTCACATATGGTAGCGTTGTGCGTACATGAACCCCACATGGCGTGAGGTGTTTCCACCCTCTGATTGGTTAGATTGTGTAAAACATTTTTTTTCCTTCTTTTTTTTCATTGCAGCCGTTGCGATTTGAAAAATCACGTTCCATCACATTGTGATGTCGGTTTAAATTTGATTATTCGTTCAGCCCTACTTATGGGTGAGTTTTACCTGCAGGAAGAGCTCCACAGAAGCTCTGACTTCATCTCGGAGCTCAGCGCTGGCTTCCTGGTCGGAGTTTGGATCCAGATCTGTGATGGAGGGGAGTCTGGTGGCGTCCTGACAAAAAGAGGCACAGCCAATGAGAGACAGGAGCTGTGAGAGTGCTTGACTGCACTGCAATGGTCCCGTTTTGTGGGAAATGGTTGGAAGTGGTGCCAAAACGACAACACAACATCCAATTTGATATTGTGGTACAGGCCTAAATGACATTCCATCATGAAACAAGTGTTGTCCAAGCTCTGCTGGAATTCAAAGCACAGAGAAGAATGCCACAGCTCTTCTCGACACATGCAACACATGTATATATAAACACTATTGTTTTGTTATTGCACCAATTAGGATTCCCTTTATATTCTATTGCTGGTGTGGACATACAAGTCTGAATACATTAACCCAGTGCTTAATTTGTAAAGTGGGAGGTCCCGGAGCGCAGAGGATGAGTGGCTCCGGTGCGAAAAAAAAGCGTTTGGGGGGGGGGGGGGGGGGGCGCTTTCGAGCAACCCTGTGCGCCACACCGAAAATAATCTGGGCATGTATTGTAGGCCTAATAATGATAGTCACATCAAATCCGGATAGACTACAAATTCCTATGTTCAATGCTGTATTTAGTCAACAAAGCAAGACAATACAGTATAACTAAAGCCAGGGAATGGGGATGTGCCCGGATAAAATAGTTAACAATATACACCAAGTCCTTGAAAACGGAAGAGGTTCAAAAACGAACAGAACACAAAAGGCCACCAACGACGGCCGCTCGATCACCAGAGCAGAAAGAAAACACTTTTAAGAAAACGGAAAACAAAAACGCGCTTCACCGAAGGCAGATAACACTAGATACTATTTTACTCTTAACAGAGGCAGACCGACAGACAACCAGGCAACACACCTGCACTCACGGATACGGACAGACAAAGAGTGATGAACACAAGCACCCTTAAATACCCTCACCAATTAATCAATAAAGTCATTGATTGTCAAGAGAGGTGGCGGATCGCGGATGACAGCTATAAATAGCTGGCGGAGCCAACGTCCGAGGTTCCGGAGCGCGCTCCGGCTTGCTCCCCCTCAAATTAAGCCCTGCATTAACCACAACAGGATTTTCTTTGTGCTGTATGAAGCTGTATTTAATGGAGCATCTGTGATCACATCTGCAAAACATAAAATGTAAAGGAGACTGCAGGATTTAAATTAAGTGTCTGCGAATGTGCTCCTAACCTGCCATCGGTTGCGGAAATATAGGACCTGCAGGTAGGTCTTTCTTATATCCCAGCTGAGGTTCTCTGGGTTGTCCCTCTCTTCCAGGTGGACAGTGAAGGACAGCTCTCCTTCTTCCCCTTCCACCTAACACACACGCATGCACACAATGGAGCGTTTAATGATATACGCTCTGAGCTGTTCTCCCACATTGCCAACCATGTTGTGCTTTTCAACAATCTAAATGACAATGAACATTTGTAATTTTAACTGGAAATCAATGCATTACTGAATGTGTCAAGGCCTGCCACCAACTACTCACTGTAGAAGATATGTTATGAGTGTTTATTATATTAATTATAATGGTGTAAATCATCCAACTATTTTATTGTTAAATGGCACATTATCTGCAATTTAAAAACATTTTATGACGATTTCTTATGTTTTTAGTGTTTACCTATGTATCATCTGCATTTTATTATGGCACATTGCACTTATGCTGTCTTAACTCAAGACAGCATAACTCAACCATTAACACAACTTTTTTCAAGGACATGCTTTTACAGAGCTGCAACTTGCAGTAAACTAGCAGTCTAGCAGGGACATTGCACACCACACCAAAGAGATTTACAACTCACATGGGGGATGCTCACAGTCCAATGGCCAGCGCGCCACATCTCGTACGACAGCTTGAATTCCATCATGTCCTCTTGGATGTTGGCCAGGTAGTTCTCCAGATCTCCCTGCTCCTGGTAAAAACAGAGCCAACAAACCGGTCTGGGGCTTTTTCTCCATATCTTTCCATCAAAACATTTGTTATGTTTATCTTATCTTGTGCAGGGATCTCACCATGTCAGAGTCTTGATGGCTACAAATAGAACCCTCCCTGCTACAGCCGTTCGCCTCATTAGTTGACACTCCCTGGTTGGTCATGGCTCTGAAAATGAGCTCCTGCTCAATCATCTTCTTTCGCTTCTTTTTTTGTTTCTTGTACTTCACCTTGTCCACAAACTTGGTCCATCCTGCTTTTAGCTTTTTGGCTGGGGGTATGCAATGGTGTAACAGACTTGTAGTCATGTATTGGCAAAAGAAAACCCAAATGTAAATACAATGTATGATGATGGTTGTGCCGTTTAACTTCATGCTAATCATTATATTATGATACTTGCTGGCATTTTTGTGGCAGTACAGCATGCATGATAAGGCGAATAAGAAAAAAATGATTTATGTTGTAGGCCAAGATATGATCAAAGATTACCACCACCCACAATGCATTGCTGCCAAGAGTTAGTGGTTTAGGTAAAGAAACAGAACATGCATTCTGCTCTTGGGGGTGTGATTCTGTGGTTTTCTTACTGCCAAAAAATGTTTCCTGCAAACAACTACTGTCAGTCTGAATGCCATTTGTTCAGACTGACAGTACTTGCTTGCAGGAGACATTTTTGGGATCGTAATTTCAGTGTGTTGTACACCCACATTGTGTCCAAAAGCATATTACAACCACCATGTTGTTTTGGTTAAAAACAAAATCCATCCACACGACTAATTCAAATGAAGAATTCACTAGAAACACAATACTTCTGGTTTTGTACTTGACATTCATGTCTGAAATTTCAAAAAATATTTTAAATGAGGAAATATACATTTGCAGACACATACATCTCTTTTTCATCTTTTCCCTATGGCTCATAGAGGTCTCCGTTTCCTCCGTGATTTCGTAAGACCTACAACGTCCGCCAGACCAACAACATGGAAAAATGCGTCACTCACAATGTGGCACTTCAAACCAAACCAAAACAACAACAAGTGTGTTAAAACAAGACAAACAAGACAGACACTCACACTTCAATGTCTAGTTCTCCCTCAGAGTCCTCTCCTTGAGAGGCAAAGGTGGTCCCCTCACAGTCGGACCCACACAGCTCCTCCACAGAGCTTGTGGGGATCGCCGTGTCCAGCTGACTGACCACCAGCTGGTTCAGGTGGTCTGGGTCCGATAGCCACATCACCAGCAGCTCCAAACCTGGATGACAGAAGAGACATCAGTTCCATCCTTATATAGGGACACTATATAGGAGCTATAATTAAATGCCAGACATGTCCTTATACTCTGTGCTTTACATAGTGGAGTCTAGAGCAAAACTGTAAAATTGGTCTTGACACGTGCACTTGACACGGGTGCATGTGTGTGTTGTTTGACAGGTTCCTCGCATAAAGCAGAAAACACATGTCCTGAGGGTGCATGTGCTAAAGGATTACACAAAGGCCTATTCAAAACAGAAACTGAGCACTTGACAACAGTGGCTGGGGAATTTAGTCTGAACAAATATAATACCATAAGATGATATAGCATGTCAATATGACACCACCAACAAAAAAAACATTATCCTGCCTTTGGAATGAAACAGGGGTGAGGGATTTTAACTCCATGCCCATCCTACATGTTCAAATTATAGGAGGCTTATACAGAAGACTGAATGTGTGCGCACATGTGTCGTGCCTGCTCACCCTTTAAAGCGACGACCTCATTTAAGGCACAGCGGTTGACATCCAGTCCACACAGAGAATCGGGGAAGAGATTACGAACCAGAGCCTCGGAAAACACTCGCAGGATGGCCATCTCCTCTGCTCGGGAGCCAAATAGAGGATCCCTGGGAGTAAATGCAAATGTACAATTCATCAATTTTATACAATACACTTTATTGATTGTCGATAAACTAATCATTGACAATGGTCACATTCAATTTTACAATTTGTATTTAGATTGGATTTTAGTTTCAGGTCTTTACATGCAACAATATACTACACTTGGGAGTAGAAGATCAATGCTTTGGTTTAACAGAAGACTAGAAGAAGAGCATAGATCAGGCAGCCAGAGTCAGGCCTAGCAAAGTTGCCTCAGGCCAAGGGGCCAAAGCTAACATCAGCTTGTGTGCATGCATGCATGTACAGGAGAGAGAGACGTTGTTGACGTGAAGTTGACGTGCTCAAAAAAACACAGTTACCCATTAGAAACACTCATTTTGAGCGTAAATGGTTGCAGCGCATTTTTGATGATGTAGACAGAAATGCCAGGAATATGTCTTTACATAAAACTCCCTGGGTTAAAAGATAACCCCTGGGTTACAACTGGTGACATGACATAAACACTGCCTTTATAGACTTCACAGTAAACCACCCAAGCTACACAATGACTTGCGTGTATTACTATTTTGACCTGTACGGGATGCAGTAGGAGAGACAGAGAGAAGAGCCCCACCTTTCCGTCTTGGCATTATGCAAGTGCTGGGTCAGGATCCGGACGGAGCCCACGACGGCCTCGCACAGGTCGAAGTCCCGGGCACTGCTGATGAAGCGGTCCGCGATCAGGTCGAACTCCCTGCACAGAGACTGGTGCAGGGGCTGGCACTCAGGGGGCTCCGGGACGCAGTACCATGGGAGGATTAACTGGCCATAAGCACACTCAAACACTGGACACACACACACGCACGCACACGCACACACACACGCACACACACACACACACACACACACACAGCACGTATGCGCTCACACACACACACACACACACACACACTTTGTAAGCAAGCCGGGTGAAAATACTGCCATGTATATTCTCTAGATATTGATTTGTGCGATTTCAGCAGTGTGTAATATTCATACGTGCAACTTCAAAACCAATAATCAAAACGTAAATCAAATACCAAAACAAAAGACATAAAAGCCAAAAAGGGAAATAAGTTGCCAAGCTGCTTCTGACCTCAAGGCATTGTGCATCAGCGGACATAGGCCTACCTACCCGCATTCATAAAGGCGTGCTTTTATTACTTCCCCCCAAAAGTTTCACGTCAGCCATGTAACACGAGCAGAAGCTTTAGGACGGTGTCGTCTGTACACAGACCGTTTTGTTGACAACACAATGGAAATTGCTGAACGATTCGGATCAAACTGTTGGTGCACCCACATTGCATGCATGCACACGCATGCATGCATATTCCCCTTACACGATTCAGGTGACACGAGCTTGTTAACTCCCTACTGTACATGCCCCCACCTTGTCTCAGCGACCTTTTGACGTTGGGATATCGCAGCTGAAACGACACGTCGTCCCGTGGATCAGCCCGTGGGGGGCTCCCTCCATCGGTATCGGAACCGAGCCCTCCTTCACCGGCTACGTCTGCCTTAAAAAAACAAACAAGAAACAAGTCGTTAAGTACATTAAAAAAAAGCAATGACATGTCATCCTAATGGGCCCCGTGTTTGACATAAAAGCAGAGCAGATCGACCGCGGGCTTATCGCCGCATCGCCGACGTCTGCGGGAGCTTCAGCAGTTGTCACGGCGCCCTAAAGTAAAATAAGATTTCGTAAAGATAATCATATAATATAATATATAATGTCAACCGAGAGCAGCAGCCCTGGTGGATGTGGTCATGGAAATCACACGCGATGCGCAACTCAACGACGTCAAAAGGCCAACGTGTGTTCACAACAACGACACAAAAACGCTCGACCGTCGACTATTCGTTTATTCGACTATTCGAATAAGCGAATAGAGAACAGATGTAGGTCAGCGTAACAGTTGTTATTCCCCCCCCCCCCCCGCGCACCAACATTTTACATCCTACCTGAAGTCCTTCTTCCTCGGCGGCGTCGTCGTCCGTCTGCGTGCCGCTCTCCCGGCCGGCGTCGCTCAGCAGCAGCAGCCGCGGCGCCGAGCAGCAGCAGCACAACACGCACAGCAGGTACTGCACCGCCGCCTGGCCGCAGTCGCAGAAGTACCACAGCAGCCCCACGACCACGGCCAGCCACGCGCGGCGTGGGCTCATCTTTTTTTTCCCCCCCACCCCCACACACACAGCTTACGAAGAGGTCCCCGCAGCACTACTCCTACTCCTCCACCTCCTGCTCCTCCTGCTGCTGCTCCTCCTCCTGCTGTTGTTGCTGCTGCTGTTGGGTTTCGACGCGTCGGTTTTGCTCATACCACCCGCTCCGCTGGTTATGCACATCTTCAGTGGTGATGCAAGCCGCGGGCCGGGGATCAGTAGTTCGCCTACCGCCTACTCGGAAGGGAAGTGAAGTACGAGGCGTTTGGAGTAGAAGTGTGTGTGTGTGTGTGTGTGTGTGTGTTGGTTATGACATCATGCCATCTACAGGTTAAAAGCCAGACTTTGTCCGAGATAGGGGACTTTGGGCGTGGGCCCTTTAATCGTTTAAAACCCTCCAAAAACAACAATAGGCCGTCGATTGAAGAATAGATAGCTCTTAGGAAGGTTTTATTTTTATTTTTTTATGTTTCAAGTGATGCCTTGTTGCAGATGCAAAAAAAAAGAAAAGAAAAAAAAGAACTCTCCCGTGTGGGCGTGTCAATATGCGTCACGTTGTTTCGGTTTCTATCGCCTGAACAATTACTAATTTGCATTAGGCCTGCCGACTTGACTTTCATTCTGTAATTTCGTATACATGTGTTTAAACAAAAATAGGCTGTTAAAATATAATACATAGGACATAGTTACCACTGTGAGGTCTCTCGTGGATAAAAAGGGAGAGTAATGTGCGCTTGGTTTGTCAGGTGAACATTTCGTCATTAGGCCTATATATAGGCTATTTATTAGGCCTGCATTTTTATTCAGCCTGTATTTTCTATATTTTATTTGACACTATTCAGGAAGATATGTTTGTCCCGACCCAATGGCTTCTTCCATCGATGTCTTGGTGGCCTAACACTGACATACTGAGGATGGATGACACAGTCTGTTGGACCAAACTAAGCACATCATAGGATTGCGATTTAAGTTTGTTTTCTCTTATTCAACCATGTATGCATGCTTAAGATTCATCTTATCCAACCTCTATTCAATTAACCAAGGGTCACACACCTATAGCCTGCTCATATACTGCTGTGTCATCATCGAGAGGATCCTATGAAGACAGATATTTAACCTTACAGCAATTAATGTAACATCAAAGACCATTTTGCTCCTCAATTTGTCAGTTTAATGACGAAATAAAAAAAAGTGCAGCCTGCTCTTTTAATTAAATGGGGGCATGGCCAGACTTCATTCTTCTTGATAGCTTAAATTATCATCACTCATCACTACTTTAAATACTTTTTAGTAGCCTAGTGATAAATTCTGAGTTATTCTATATTGCTATATTTTATATTTCAATATTCTCCAATCGTAAAATAAGTGGCTTCGAATCAGAATCCTGCCAAATATTAAAATACTAAAGTCATGTTGTTGCAGGGACCACAGAAATGAAAATCATGTCACATGCAACTGAAAACACATGGCCTACACGTTGTCTGGTCTGATCCCTGTTCCTTCTGACAAATCCCTCTTGTACCCAGGCCTGTATCTCGGTTGTAAGGTAGCAGCTGTGTACCGGTATGTGTTGATTCAAAATATGGTGCAGGGGGGGCGGGGGGGGGGGGGGGGTTCCATGCAGTCCAGACATTGACCCATTGATACGTCATCCATCATTATCTCCTAAGGCAAGCTGGTTGTACTCTGAGAGAGACAACTAAACAAATGTAATTTCCTCCCAATCTCTATTCTCTGCCAAAAGGGCACAATACAGCTGAAACAATACTTCAGTACTAATGTAAGCTCGTTTCTATTAACATTTAGTTTGGTGTTGCATCCGTCATTCTACAACAGTTCAGGGAGTCCCATCATAATATAAAACATGACCATCTTGTCAAAGGGGTAAAAGGCAGGGACAAATAGAGCCAGAGACAAGACTGGCTGTGGCATAGACTGCTCACTAGTCCTGGCAACTCAAGACACTCCTGTGTTGACATTTTTTTGGCAAAAAGCTAATGGTGCCTTGGAGCACGTGTGAGATCTCCAGGAATCTGTCCCAGCATTCTGGTGTATAGTCGCCACTTTCACAAACCCATGGCAACACCACCACCAGCATGTCGCGTCCATCACAATTCCCACCCACTATTGTAGATAGTCGATTCATAGTCAATAATTTGGCCAAATAATACCAACCTTACAAGTACTATAATTGACAGGTGTACATTGGCTGTAGTAATGTGTGCCTCTGCCAAAGCAGGCATGTCATTTTAGCAGACAAAGTCCACCAGCTCAAGATTAAAGTGTCATACCAGTTGGAGGCAGAGAAGAGGCTTAATAGTAGACGCGGTACATTAAGGTGGGAATAATCAGGTATTCCCTGCTCTTTCCCGTCACTCGTCTGCAGAGATTATGCAAAAATGCATTTGAAACATCAAAGTGCAGCTTAAACCATCAGCTTACCTTGGGTGACAGCCAACCACAACCCAGGAGAGCGACACGGTGTGCCCATGATAGCTTAACTGTAGCCAGGGGAGGATAAGTCTTGTAAATACACAACTATACATAAATTGTATGACCATAAAGAGAAAGTGTTGCAGTCAAATAAAAAAGGGAAATTCATTATAATTAGCAGGTGGTCTTTATTTTTACATTCCTATGGTGAAGGAATCACATTCAGGTGAAGGCCTAAAACAACAAACATGGCCAACAAAGTAGTGCATAATCAACTCCCCCTGGCTACAACTAGTAGGAACATACTAGTTGGACCCTATGAATACAATAGTATTTCAGTCCTTTCAAATGTACAAGATATGATAGTAACAACAGAAACAGTGGACATGAACAGCGACAACTTAGAGGACCTTCTTCAGCTCGTCGTACAGAACCAGCACGAATGCCCCACCCATTCCTCTGAGAACGTTAGACCACGCCCCCTTGAAGAAGGCCTTGCCGCCCTCGTCTCTCGCAATCTTCTTCCAGCAGTCGATGGTGCCGGAGTACATGATGTCGGCTTATGGAGAAAAGAAAACATTTTTCAAAAGTTGGAAGTTGGTTAAATGTACGATCAACGTAACCACAACACAACAAGCAATGTCAAAGGGCAACTACCTCCTTTGCGGCCGGACTGCATCATCATACGCCGGCGGACGGTATCGAAGGGGTAGGACACGAAACCGGCCACGGCAGTCACTGACTGGGCGATCATCCAGCTGACAAAGATGTGCGTGTTCTTGGGATCAGGAAGCATGCCTGCGGAAGACATTTAAAAAAGGAAATGTATATAATTGTCAGTTGACCGAACACATAACCAATACAGGTGTTTAACATCCACGATGTGGAGCTAGGGTTGCGCCACATGCAGAGGACTCACCCTTGGCTGTGTCATAGACACCAAAATACGCAGCTCTGTAGATGATGATGCCCTGGACGGAGACGTTGAAGCCCTGGTACAGACCCTTAATGCCGTCAGACTTGGAGATCTTCACCAGGCAGTCTCCCAGGCCCTTGAACTCGCGGCCGGACCCGGCCTTGCCCACGTCGGCGGCTAGGCGCGTCCTGGCAAAGTCAAGGGGGTAGACGAAACACAGCGACGTGGCCCCGGCGGCGCCGCCAGATGCCAGGTTACCGGCGAAGTACCGCCAGAACTGTTTGTGCTTGTCCACGCCGTCCAGGAAGACCTTCTTGTACTTGTCCTTGAAGGCAAAGTTGAGGGCCTGGGTGGGGAAGTATCGGATGACGTTGGCCAGGTTCCCCCTCCAGAAGGACAAGAAGCCCTGCTCCTTGGGGATCCTCGTAACACAGTCGATGATGCCCTTGTACTGCATGTCCGCCGTGATCTGTTTGCTGGCATGTTGGACCTGTGGAGCAAGACGGATTCATTTCTAATGCACGACAATACTTCCCAGGATCTGTTGAATTGTAGCTGCACATTTTAAAAATTACCCTAACTGCCCGTGTGACCGATGGGAACACGTAGACCACAATGAGGTCTGACACTGGGCAACTCTTGACATCCAGTTAGCATTTTATTGCCCCACCTCCCCACTCGTGACTGAAGGCCCAGTGCCATGGAAAGAGTTGGCTCGGGCTCAGTTCTGCACTACCCTTGCGCGACCTTGATAAGGCCACTGTCCAACTCTGTCATTCATTCAGATAGAATAAATAACCCAGTGACTGCATATCCCGGTGGACCTACGGCTAGCTCGACGGCACGTGAAGCACGTGAAGCACAACTCACTTGTTCTCGTTTGCATGCTTTACAAACCAATTTCAGTGGCTATGCCTACATAAAAAAAATAAACTTACACTGACATAGGTGAAAGTCGTAATTATAAATATTATAATATTTGAGTCATATATCAAAAGCCAATCAAAACAGGACTCAAAACATCCCTAGCTGTGTTCAAACTTGACGATGTTAAATTGGACAGAAGTCAATGGGAAGGATGGAAATAAAGGTTATCATTGCACGCACCTGGAGCAGAAGCTTCACTCTTTCGATGGGGGCAACAGCTGTTTTAGATATGGCAGCGGCAATGCCACCGGCCAAGAAGTCCTTGGCGAAAGAAATGGCTTGGTCACCCATCTTAACTTGTTATAAGGTCCCTTCCCTTTGACTCGCAGAACCGGCTGGGTTCCCCGGTGTTGTTGAAATGACCTCGAGACCATTGAGGGAACGGTTTTAAGAAGGCTGTGCGCGAGACCAAACGTGAACTTGGATCCTAGTGTTTGATTGGTGTACACGCGTTCTAGTGGGCGGGATTAATACGCCCCCCTCCCCACACTACCCACAGACGTGTTTAGTAATGATTATTTTAATTAATTATACATTAATTAATTAATTATAAATAAATTAATTAATTATATTTCGTTATTTTGTTGTCTCTCTCTCTCTCTCTCTCTCTCTCTCTCTCTCTCTCTCTCTCTCTCTCTCTATATATATATATATATAGAAGTAACAAAGTAACAAAAGTAACAAAATATATAATTAATTCTAATTTGTGATGAAGAATAAATTGTATAGACAAATTTGCATATAAACTGTATTCGGTGAACAGGACATGAGGTCACCAATCTTCAGCTGGTTCAGCAGGACATCTATTTGACATGACCTTGAGTTAACCCAAGAAACGACACCACACGTGACATGTAGAATGATCATTCTGACTAGAGGTTATTAGCCTACATTATATGTGATCAAAGAAGTAAGTAGTTGTAGCACTTTGTTGTATTGTGGAGATCATTATTTCACACGTATGTGGGTAGTGTGGGGAGGGGGCAAATGTAAATCTCAGGCCGTATTAATCCCCGCCCACTAGAACACATGTACCCCAATCAAACACTAGTGTCCAAGTTCACGTTTGGGCTCGCTTCTGAAAACTGTTCCCTCAAAAAAATAAAAAAATAAAAATAAATATATATATATATATATTTTTTTTTTTTTTAAATCCCTTTTTATTGTTAAAATGGGATTTTAGGTTAAGGTGTAATGTGTATGAGTTTGAACAGAGTACATTAAAGTACTTGGCACTAGAGGGCAGCTGAGGGTAAATACTGTGCTGGTGGTGGTGTAACGTCTGTGTGTGTGTGTGTGTGTGTGTGTGTGTGTGTGTGTGTGTGTGTGTGTGTGTGTGTGTGTGTGTGTGTGTGTGTGTGTGTGTGTGTGTGTGTGTGTGTGTGTGTGTGTGTGTGTGTGTGTGTGTGTGTGTGTGTGTGTGTGTGTGTGTGTGTGTGTGTGTGTGTGTGTGTGTGTGTGTTTGTGTGTGTGTGTGTGTGTGTGTGTGTGTGTGTGTGTGTGTGTGTGTGTGTGTGTGCTATCCTTGGTGACATCAATAAATATTTGAAATATCACTTCCCTTATCACCTTTGACACAGTGATGGTAAGAAACAGCCACTATGAAAAATACAGACACAAATACACAATGCAGGTGATTTGTATGATTTTAACAGATTGTACATTTAAAATAATTTAACATTATTCAACAATAAAATTGAAAGGAAAGACTCAAATAAAATAAAAATGCACCTTCTCTAGCAAGAGCCGCCCGCCGCAGGAAGGACTCTGCGTTGACAGTAAAACATTTTGATTGTTTAAACATCTTGATCAGTAATAAAATGCTTAACTGTTAAATCGCTTGTTTACTATGGCACAAATAGTTCTCCCTAACGAACGATTTCAAATAAGCCCCACAAAAAAACTGAATGACAATGAAAACTGTCAAAGCACATAATGGACTTTATTCACCTAGGACCTAGGTGAATAAAGTCAACTTGACCGTTAACTTGACATGGGCCTGATTCATCTAGGTCCTAGGTGAATCAGGCCCATGTCAAGTTAACGATCTGTACATCATTAAACCCCACTCCAATGGAAATACAATGAGGTTTTCAAAGACATTCGTTTTTCTATGCAAATACACTGATGCACAGTCCCCTGCGGACTAATATTAATACAAGCAGCAGGTTAATAATCAAACTTGAGATACTGAGAAATGAGAATGTGAAGATAACTAGAAAAAGTTCAATTTCAGAAGAAATTGTGGTGTGCAGCTTGCTGATAGTTTTATGGTGGCTGCTAGGCTGTTATATGTTGCTTCTTGACTGTTCTGGGTGGTTGCTAGGGTGTTCCAAGTGGTTTGGTGCTCTAGGGGGTTGCTAGGGGGATGTAGGTGGTTGCTATAGTTATCTAGGCAGTGGCTATGGTGTTCTGGGTGGTTGCTAGGGTGTTCCAAGTGGTTTATATGGTGCTCTAGGGGGTTGCTAGGGGGATGTAGGTGGTTGCTATAGTTATCTAGGCAGTGGCTAGGGTGTTCTAGTTGGTTGCTATGGTGTTCTGGGTGGTTGCTAGGATGTTCTATGTGGTTTCTATGGTGGTCTAGGTGGTTGTTCTTGGTTTAAAAGTCTAATCATTTAAAAAGTTAGTTAGAATTATTGCTCTAATCACATATTTTTAGATTTCAGTGTGTTATCTTTCGTAAAAAAGTATAAACACCATTACTTAGAAAAATGAGATCAGCAATCACTGTGAAGAGCTTAACATTTTGATGTACAATATGTCTGCGGGGTCTAAATATTGTGGGAGTGTTGTGTTTGTGTATTTGGGAGTACGTTTTGAGTCATTTCATAAAAGTTTAGATAGTAAGGTATTATAGAACGTTTGAATTATTGTTCTAGCATAAAGTATGAAGGAGGAGTTGAGTAGGGAAGTTTGGGAAGAATACAAATAAAAGGTTTGATAGATCATAAGAGTTGCGCAGCTAAAGCTGCACACCTAATAATAAGTATGACAGATAATAGGAGCTGTGCAGCTGAAGCTGCACACCTAATAATAACACTGTCAGGGCTGTGTTTTTCGAGGTATCTCTTTGAAGGAATAGCAGTCCAGAAATGTTCATGGAGCAGAACAAAATAATAAACACATCAGAATCAAAATACAGTAAGGAACCTTCTCATCGACATTAAGATCCAAATGAATATGCGACTAGTCTTGGCATGACAAGTCCTTGTCTCATCGCCTAGGGTCATTGTGAGCCGCATACATTATCCATTGCACAGGGAGTGTCGCACGATCTGTTTTTCACCAGCGATTGTTAAAGGAGTCCTGCGACCTGAAGTTCCTGTTCTTCAAGTAGCGCTTGACCTCTTCCAGCTCGTAAGGCCCGAGGCTCTGGTCAACACCCGGAGTCAGCGTGTAACTCAGAGGGGAGATGATGTACCCGTTGCGGTAAAGGCACACCTGCTTGCACATCTCAAAGCACGTGTAGAGGAGGCCAAAGTAAGGGACGATCTGTGAAAGATTGAGAAATGGCATTAAAATCTTTACAGCCACTGAAATGGTGTCTCTGCACTTTTGAGTGAGCCATCTGTGTTATGGACACACACACACACACACACACACACACACACACACACACACACACACACACACACACACACACACACACACACACACACACACACACACACACACACACACACACACACACTCACTTCTGTATTGATTCATAGAAAACCCTCATGAATGATTGCTCACAAGAGAAGGCCTCGCACTCGCATACAATCCACAGCTATCCCCAAATGACATTTGGAGGTGAAATATGAGACAGGGGCACGCTGTTCCATGGTTTGTTCACCTAGCATGTTATATCCGTGCCAATGAACTACGCTGAGGACACCACATGCAAAGACCCTGCCCCTTCTGTTACGTCAGGTACGTGCGTAGTATAGTAATGAAGACAGTGAGTGACTTTCAAAGCCAGAGTACAGGTTTATATATGTGCAAGCCACAGCAGGGTTGACACCCACAAGCCAAAAGTAGAGTTGATGTATGTAAAATAAAACAGACAATCTCAGCATGCCCAATCCACTACTTCCTATTCCAGGCCAGCTAGATCGCTACAGAGAGAAGCCAACAAACTCAATTCTGATGTAATTTGTGAAGTTATGCTGTCTACACTCTAGAATCATGCTGGACAATCTCTGTGTGAATGAGCCCTTGGGTCCCAAATGGTGAACTTTCCTTTTAAAAGAAATCTGCCTCATAGATCACCCTCACCTTGACAGTATTAGCAGTGAAGCCACTCCAGAGGGAGAAGACGCCCTTGTTTCTGATCATCTGCCTGAAACAGTCCAGAATTCCAGTGAAGTGTACATCAGCGCCACCTAGATGTGGAAGGTGGGAACTCTGGGCCTGAGAAAGGAAGCATAGTGCATAAAACATTTAAGTATAATGGTATGCAGCAACGTCAAGCTTTAAAAGGTTAGGGGGGAAAACCAGGCCCTTATTTATTTTTTAAATTAAACATGCTATAATAACATGCTATATATGCATCTACTGCAGTCATTACTTTAATTAAATGCTTGAGAAGAAGAGACGATTAAATTGCTACAAATACAGGTTAATCGCATTATTCAACTGAATAACTTCAAACCAGGACGTGGCTTACCACTGTACCAAATATAGGTTAACATTATAAACATAATACTCATTACTCACACAATAAGATTATACTATATATCATCTGATTGTGGAATGAACAGCAAAAGCACCAACATTTAAAAAGAAATTGTATTTGAAAGCATATTTACAGGGCCCAAAATTGTATGGATTATAGAAACCTACAGATAAATAAGATTTGTAAAACTACTTCAACCATTTTAAAAAGGACTGAGGTAGGCTAAGTTCAGTTCTTGTTGTTGCTGACATTCACAATAAAATCCCCAATTAGCAACAACTTTTCTATCTGGCTCAGAAGGCTGTACTTGTCTGTCTAGAGAATGGCAGATAGACACTTTCAGTGCCATAGAGATAGATTGCACTCCAAAAACAAAGTGAAACAAGTCACACCTGCTCTGGTCAAGAGCATTCGTCATTCAGATGGATTTGGCAATCAGTGTTTTTCAGTGTTAAGCGACAGTGAGGTTGATGTGTGTGAGAGGAGGGTGTGCAGGTGTTTGTTAGTTCTCTGCTTCAAGGCAGTTTGTTTCTGCCATTCACAACTTGACTTTTTACGACGTTTTTAACATATTGGAACAGTGCCTATCTTCTCACGTTGGCGCTGCGTCTGGACAGCAGAAGACAGAAGGTACCATGTTTCGAAACCCTAAAAACAATTTTACAGTTTAATGAACTGGAAATACATTACTCTGAGTCTGCCTTTTGATGTCATAGTGACCGTGACTATGTTTAGAGAACTTCTCTACAGCGTCCATCTGCGGACCCACGCACTGCATTCACATTCACATCACATTCTCAGCTGCTGTACAACCTCATGGTGCCTAATTATAGACCCATGTAGTACTCTTTAGTACTTTTGCAGTGCTATTGTTCAGCATGCATCCTTTCTTGCAGAAGTCAGTCTCCTGCGTGTGAGGAATATGTTATTGTGCAGATCCTGAACCACAGAGGGCGGAATGTTCTTTCCATCTATTTCACGGTTAACATTCAACTTTAATATCTCTAATAGAATAATTGTACGTTTATTAAAGACAGGACACTGGGACGTTTTGAAGGGAAAACTTGTATGACATGTAACCTGGACTGACCCCCCCAAAAAAAGGCAAATCAAATAGCAATGGCAAAACTGCCCCCTGGTGGACATAGTTGAACACAACATTGTCAGACATCTAAGCATCATCTACTACTACTTTACCTGCATCTTCCTTTTGACCGTGTCAAAGGGGTAGGACAGGGTCTGGGCCACCCCGGCAGCGAGGCAGCCGTTGATGAAGTTCTGCAGGGAGTTGAATCGGAAGGGGGGCTCCTGCCACAGTCTGTCCAGGTTCATGTACACAGCGTAGCAGCCAATGGAAAAGGGAAAGGCACCTGCATCAGAACAAAGGAGTGGGTTAGAAAAGTCATGCATCGACTCTCATTAGGTGCAGATATTGAAGGGTTTTTAATCCATGAAAAATCGGCCCCTGCTCCAATTCTGACTAATGGGACACATTTAGCCATGACTCAGTATGTAGCCTTATACTCATGTATATGTTGATTATTTTCTGTTGTGAATTTTAACATTTCGCCAACACACTAGGATATTTTCCCCATTTAGTTTGAAAGTGAGGATACGTTTTTTTGAAATGATGCAGTATTATATATGAAAAAAATGAAATATGCTGCATAGAGCAAGACTAATTTCTGAAAATATGTTGCATGTATGCATGATATTGGAATGAATGGGCTTTAATTTCACTAAATTTGTACAGCTCTGAATATTATAAAGGGCTGTTGATCGCTGCCCTGACAACCAGTTAACAGCCAGTGCTCAAATGTCATTAAAATGGTAAGACCTGCCCTGAATGCATCGTAGCCCATAGCATTTTGAATAACTCCTATTGCACATTAATACTGGAGGAGATGAGCATGCATTATGTACCCAATACTGTGAGAGAGAAGCCCCTGTAGAGTGCAAGAAGTCCTTCGCTCCTGTAGACGTTGCCGAGGGTGTGTAGGACTCCCATGTATGTGGGTTCTCTGCAGTTCTGCACTATGAGACGGGTCTCTGCCACCTCCAGAGGGTAGGTGACCAGGGCTGCGGCAATGCCAGCAATTCCTCCAGCAAATATTGCCCTCCACTGGGAGACGTAGCCCAGCTCGTCCATGTGAAGGTGGACTATCCTAGAGACAGAAACAGCCCAGGATGAGAATTAGTACGAAACAGGGAAACGAATGCTTAGGCTGGTCCATGTAAAAAAAACTAAAATATTCTCAGTCTGATAAATATTAAAACTTATTCCAGCTTGTCTGCCTGTCAATTTAATTATGAAATATCTTCATATTCCTACCATCTCTATTCAGAATATTCATAGGAATATTGTCTGAGTCAAAGTTGTAAATCACTTCATTTGATTTGAATATTTTCTGTTCTATCTTCTTGTGTAAGAAAGTGAATATTATTATCAATCTTTCCTAATCTTCCTAATCTGTTCCTCTCTCTGTGTATGAAGGAAGAATCAACCACATGTTTCAACCAATCACAGCCTCTGCTTCCGGGAACATCATGTACAGTATGTGTGATGGTGTCGGTTGGAGGAACAGTATTTACATGTTACACCTGCACTGAAGCGTGACGCCTGCTCTCTCCCCTCACGCTGCCACCTTAACAAACACGTATCTTTAACCCGTGATCAGCTGCTCTCATGTTTAACAAACCCGTTGTTTTTGTGCCCGGCTTTTGCCCTTTAGTGACACCCCAGACGGCTGTCTGGTGACGTCACAGCATCGACTGAGGGAACAGAGTGATCTGATTGGTCCAGAGGAGAAGGCGCGCCTTGCGTGTAAAAGGAGGAAGTGTTTTAACTGGGTGAGCTTGTGGTAATAAATCAATCAAATAAAAGTGTATCGATATATGTTGTCTGCGTGTCTAAACCAAGCCTATAAACTCTCATGTAGAAATATATTTTGAAGGAAAACTGCCCGTGTGTCCGTGTCTGTATGCTTGGTTTAGTCTGAAGTTTGTGTTTACGTTAGCAGCAAGGTTAGCCTTTATAGCCAAAACACAGTCGATAAGGAACAAAGCGATACTATTAACAATCAATGCTATTGATTACATCGCTTACTTTTTGTAGGCTGCCAGGTGAACCGCGCTGTAAGGAAACAGTCGGAGACAGGAAACCACATTTCCTTTCCAAAACCCTCGCAGTCCTTCGTGGTGGTGGATGAGGAGGAAACTTTGCCAAAAGCCTCTCTTGCAATGAAAGGTGCCCACTTGACTTTTGATTTTTACAACTTCCAGAGGAGACGTGACCGATTTACTAAAAATGCCCGCAAAACCGACACACGAAAAGCTCTGCGAGCTTGTCAGTCTGTCATCCTTTTTAATTGTTGCCATTTTGAATCGGGCACGAAGACGGCTTTATCCCCGAAATACCTGCATTATCACAGGGCAGCCATGAAAACAAGTTGTTTACCTGAACAACTTGGCCTAAATATAGACTGAAAGTATCCGTCTTCTTCCCACTGTCAGCGGTGTTGTGTTGGCTACACGTCACACTAGTGAGTGCTGGGAAGGGTCTGTAGTTGAACAGCAGGCCACCAGAGGGGGCTGTTTCTCCTCCAACGTGTTGGTTAGTGTTTCACGACGATAGGTGGCGCTAGGCTCAAACTTATTGATTTGGCCGAGTGACGTCACTAATGGGGGGTCGTTTTGGTCAGGGTTGTCCCCTATCACCCTAATAAAAAGATCAGCATAACGTATTTAATTAAGAGCATAACGTATTGTACGTAAATGTACTGTATACATGTGCAATCATTTAATTTGCAGTCATTTAAGACAGCTATGGAACAACCATATTTTATTTACATTTTTAATTTGACTATTTTATTGATCATAACATTTCCGTCATTATGAATGACTAATTGCTGAAAAAGCATTGAAACGTTACCATTTAAATCAATACAATTACTATAATATTAAAATGACCAATTTTAATATTAAGTTTACCCGTCAACATAGACCAAGTAATTGCCCATTGTCACAATGTCAATTAAATTAATTGAGCCTTTAATTCAAAGTTTATAAATCTATTTATTAGAGTAATATTGTCATCCCTGTCTTGTTTTCCACTATTTGTTTTCTCCCTGCAGAGAGAACCCTGTTGTGCAGACCTCTCTCTCTCTCTCTCTCTCTCTCTCTCTCTCTGAATGGGTTGGGGAAGTGGATTAGCAGTGTAGAAGTAATCAGTATTCTCTTCGTTCCTCTCAATTTAATAATCTCTGGCTACAATAATGATAATGCACTGTACAGACACCAGCCGTTTAAATGGCACTTTCGCAGAGAGCCAAAGGTTTTCATAACTTAAAGGTCACAGCGGTATAGCCGTTATGACTGAAATAGATGAGGTCCATTTAGAATTTGTGTTCTGGAACCAATTATACATTAAGTGCATGTGCCTGCTATAGTCTATGAGCTCATAGACTTGCACAGCACATGGATTCAGAACCGGAATCTGAAGCATGAAGAATGTCACAGTAAAAACAAGGCTTTTCTTTGCACCCAAGAGCAATAAAAAGACTCGGGGCTTCCTTTGAAAACGCGTTGGAAAAAGCTCTCCCTTTGATCTCACTCTCCCAATGCATGCGTTTCTCTCAATGCCAGAGATAGGAGGAGCGTGGCTTTCTTTCAAGATAAGTGGGGTGCGATGTTCACTCAAATGCAACATCTTATCAATATCTGCCCAGGCAGGGTTGCCCAGTCGTCTCTAGGAGTGCCCTATCGTCCTCCCCACCTCCTTCCACAATGTCTCTGTCATTGTTACCCACCCCCCGCACCCCTTGCTATTTGTATAGAATACAGATAGAGAACTGCCTTCTTCCTGTATGTATATTCGCCCCTGCCATCTCCCTGAATAAGCACTTCCTCCACAGAGGCTAGTGCGGGAGCAGCCGGTCTTCAGGGGGAGCGGCGCGTAGCAGCGGGTGTAGGCCGGCCAAGGCATTGTCATGCTGGGGACGTCATGCGCAAATCAACCCTTGATCTTCCACTTTGAAGTGCTTGTGTGTCACAGGGGCCTCGATACAGTACATCCAATGAGGGGACCGACCATGGCATGGGTCAACAGAGGGCGCCGGTGACCAGGGAACACAGCCCCCCCCCCCCCACACACACACACACCTACACCCCCTTCTTCTTTTGCTCATGCAGGCTGGTGCCAGGCTCACTGACTGGTGCAATAAAATTCTCACCTCATTATCTGAGACAGCTACATCACAGCCTTGTGTTTGGGGGGGGGGGATGGGGTGGAAGTGGGAGTAGTCTTGGGGGGTGGGGAATGAGAGTAAGTCATTGAATTGGTGAGAGAACAGAGCTGATTCATTCATGTGGCTGTGTTGACACCTTTAAGGCCAGCAAAGATAGAGCCACACTGCAACACTCTCAGGCCCACTTCACAGGAAGGGGAGGCCTAACAGAAGCCAGATTTCTTTTCTAATGAATTGTTCCTACGATGGGCTAACTGTGAAAATGTTCGTAGTGGGTTAACATAACTTTGCACCTCATTACAAGCAATAGACTTCTTGGAGAGATAATATTAACTAATCCTGATCCTAATCCATTAAAACTTCTTGATGGAGGTGTGAATTGTATTTATTTTAACATTAAGGGCAAAAAACAATACTTCATGCTTGGAACAGAAGATATGCTTGGAAGTAGGTTGTACATGAATTATCACAAATTTAATTAGGTTTTAGGAATCAGTTTTTGTTGTTGCTCAATAAAGTTGTATTAAAAAGTCAGAACCTTTTAGAATGAATAATACTCTGGTTATAGGGTTAGTCAGCAAGCTTAAAGCACTTGTTTTGTTTCAGCTAAGGCTTGCTGTGTATCAATGAGGCAGAGGAAACAAGGATCTATTAGGGGGGGCGGGGGTTGAGGACAACTAAGAGGCTCTAAGCTTTGGGCAGCTGGTGTGTCGTCCCCTTATCTGTCCCGTGTACAGCCAATAAATCAATATCAAATCTAAGGAACAGGAAGCCAGATGGCCTCCCTCCAAACCCTCAACCCACAGGTCAGAGCCCTCCAGAGTCTCCCTAGCTACTGTACCTCTGGTGCTCGCAGGCACCCCTTTGAAGGCATAGACATGTAACAAGGAGTCCATGAATGACTAAAGAGGACGACTGTGGCCAAATCATTGTTTGTGTTTCCATCCACATCAAAGGCCCCACTGTTTTTTATATGCAGCACGCCCCCCCCAGCCGCCCCACACCTTGATCCATGCCACATACAGGTAAAGGGGAGGGGTTAGTTAGAAGAGAGGTAGTGGATGGGGGAGAGTCTTGAGTCTCTTCTCAGCCCAGGGCAGTCGACGCAGACGAGGGCTCTGACGATGTCGCGTTCCCTGGAGAGCAGTCACCCTGCTACACTCATCACTAGATGCTTTATTTATTGCTACACCCATTGATTACTTGTTTTTTGTTTTTTGTACCTTTGATGAACGTTCACATGAATTACTGACTTGCTCCACAAAATATGTGACATGTTTTTTTTCAAAAAGGACCATGAACCATAACCATTACTGTTGCTGTCCTTCACCTTAGGCCGGGAAAAGAATTAAGAGAGAGACTACAGCAGGAGGAACCTGAGTGTCCGGTGTTGAGCGGACAGCTTCCAATAGGGTTAATGAGGTCACCTAGCTAAAGACATCCCTGCCAGACCCATTTTGATTTCTGGGTAGGCCAGAGGGGTCGGGTTAAACAGTAGTTTGATTGAATGGCTGTTCACAGGCCGGTGTGAAATGCCAGCTCTATTGCAATGTGGGGGCCCCGAGGAGGAGGGGGCTCTGGCCTGGCCTTTGTGTGGCCAGTAGTCTGAGTGCGGCCCCATTGTTAGTGTCCACACAACCCGCCCCCCCCCTCCCAGACTCCCTTCTCCTCCTTTGTCTCAACAGTTCAACCATTTCCCTTAACACAGGTCAGGGTAGGGTCGTGACTTTGGACACAGGTCCTCCCTGTCTGTATCCCCGTTCTGCACACTCATAAAATGCAAGCGAGACAGATGTACTGTTGTCATGTATCAGCGAGACAGTCTGCGTTGGCTGAAACAGCTGGCAGCAGGAAATATGATGGAGATGGGTGTCGCGCCTCACACAGCCCTTGGATAAATCATGTGACGGCACGCTTCTCGACATCAACATCACCATTCATCACTTTTATTGATACTGCACATTTAAATGTGCTACTCGTTGGTTTCTATGAGAAAAATGTCATGGTTGAAGTATAAAGAACCAAGTTACATTTCCAGATTCATTAGAAACATTTATATTGCAAAAGCAAGTGATGGACAGACAACAGAGATATAATAATAATGTGAGCAACAACAGGAGAGTGGGGGCAGGTTGGTGTAGTGGCTTGTGTGTTTGACTCCCAGCCAAGATGTTCGGCGTTTGACCCCTAATGTCCGCAGCCTTACCTGTGGACATGCATGGCCCTTGCATAACCCCTACCTGCTGCTGATAAAGATGACATCTGTATCTGAACACAGGTGTATCGCACAGAAATGACAAAATACTAAATAGTAATAATAATATTTCCACATCTGGGATTAATTAAGTATCATGTTGTCTCATCTTAATAACAACCATAAGCAGCAACAACCACAGCATGAATAATAATAAAAACGCAAACAAGCTCTACTTCAGCCAGAGCTATGCAGCTGAACAGCTCTCTCTCTCTCTCTCTCTCTCTCTCTCTCTCTCTCTCTCTCCTGCTGGACCTGCCTTATCATGACCTGGCCTTCATGCAGATAAGCAGATAAGAAGAGGAACTGCAGAGCCACATAAGGAGCAGCGTGCACAGTGCAGGTCAACAGTGTGAGGAGGCTGGGGACAAGGTGGACAAGAGCGTCACCTGATAAGGATCACTAAGGGCCTTTGATCTGCGGGGGTGCTGCTGCGCTGCTACAGGGTGTCATGCTGGGAGGACGAGCCCCGCGACACTGCAGGTACAAACAAGCTGACCCTTGAAGATCCTCCCTGGCACTCGGGGATAGTCAAACAAACACACAAAGGATAGTGGTGAGGCTCTGCTAATAAGTACTAGATCATGCGCGTGGGCACACACACACACGCGCGGGCATGCGCACACACACACACACACATATCCATGGTCCTATGCACAAACACACACACACACATCCATGGACCTGTGTACTAGAGCATGCACGCGGGCACGCGCACACACACACACACACTCATGGACCTGTGCACAACATTCAAGAACTTTATTTGTCACATGCACATAAAGGATGTACAGTATAAATGTAAGTGGCAATGCTTAACGGGATTGTGCAAAAACAACAACAGTAACAGTATTTACAATAAATAGAAGCAACAATATTTACAGTAGAAATAAGCAACACTATTTGCAATAGGTGCGCGCGCACACACACACATATCCATGGACCTATGCACGAGCACACACACACACACACACACATCCATGGACCTGTGTACTAGAGCACGCGTGCGGGCAGACACACACACACACACACACACACACACACACACACACACACACCCATGGACCTGTGCACAAGATTCAATAACTTTATTTGTCACATTCACATATAGGATGTACAGTGAAATGTAAGTGGCAATGCTTACGGGATTGTGCAAAAACAACAACAGTAACAGTATTTACAATAAGAAGAAGCAACAATATTTACAGTAGAAATAAGCAGCACTATTTGACACAAAAACACACACACACACACACACATCCGTGGACCTGTGCATGAACACACACACACACACACACACACACACACACACACACACACACATGCATGAAAGCAACTACAACAACCAGGCCATTGTCTGTCAGAGTCAGAGGGTTAGACACATTCTGTGCAAGCAGTGATCACAGCCGGCTACTTCAAAACTCTCAAATCGGCACATCATTGTGTGTCAATTGAAGGGCAACCAAGCACACACACACAAACACACAAAAACACAAACACACACACACACACACACACACACACACACACACACACACACACACACACACACACACACACACACACACACACACACACACACACACATCATTCTCCTTTGAAGCATTTTTTTGGAAAGGAGAGAGGGGGGGGGGGCAGGGGGGATTCACCCCATGTGGAGGAGTCCAGACAGAGCCTGGGGTCGGGATACAAGCCGTGGCCTGAGTCACATATCTCTGTGTCTGACCAGGGGAGGAAGAAGACAGCATAGCCTCCAGTGACCAGGAAGGGAGGCTAGTAGTTAGTGTGCCCTTGCGTTTCCCCTCAGTCACGGTTAGATTGCAGAGTGGATATTTATTATACCTTTGGAAAGTCTCCATACGCTACTCCTGCATTCATTCATGCATGTGTTTGTGGGGATGTTTGTGTATGTGTGTCACTCTGGCAATGCTCTGACAGCTGTCTTTTGGTACCGCCCCAATTGTTGAGATTACGACCGCCCAGTGGCAGATTTCTCAGATTTCTCTTTCTCTCTTCTCTTTGATAGAAGCAAATAAACATATGCCCAATCTTCTTCATAAACTACCATGTTGTTACTTTTTCTACCCGTACTCTCTCTTACACACATGCACGCACACACACACACACGCGCAGACACACACGCGCAGACACACACACACACACACACACACACACACACACACACACACACACGCATACACACACACACACACACACACACACACATAGACACACACACATCCACCATTTAGTTACACACTTTTCTACAGGTGTGTTTTTTTTTTTTAACTTTCACTTACTTTTTACTTTTTGCATTTATTGTACCTGTCATTGAGGTATGGACCAATCACAGCGCGACAAAACTTTGTTACAATGTATCTAAAGTGCCAGTGTGGTGGGGACGTAAGATGCTTTCCTTTACAACTCCTCCTTGAGGACATCAAAGGGCCTCTGGGAGTGAGAGTCCAGCTGGCCTGGTGGTGCGAGGTTCTCTCCTCTCTCTCTCCAAAGGATCTTGTTTGTGTAGAGGATGTTTACTGATCCCAGGAGAGACAAACAGCGTCTTTTTTTTTGTTTGTAGGCGCCCTACCTCAAACAGAGGCCTGTGAGGGTTTGTTTTTTTCTTCTTCTGCTATCCGTACACGAGAAAGAGAGCCCGAGAGGAGGACGTGAGAGGAGGATGTGTCGTCTTGTTGTCCAATGTTTACCTTGTCCTCCTTTCTTTTCAACACTTCTACACCATTTCCTGTATGAGAAACCAGACCGGTGATAACGCAGTGTAAAATTCAACTGGCTTCACGCTTTAACGTTCATAATTACGATGAGCCTTTTAGTAATGGGTTAGTCTCAGAGTCCAGGGTGGTTATAATCAGTATATGGTGGGTGTCAGGTGATGTTTTTAATTTGACGTGAAATAAACGCCACTACACTTTTGTTTTTGCTATTCCTTATAGTATCAAGATGAGTGACTAGATAACAGCAATAGATGTTGTGTTTGAAGTATCTAAAATGCTGATATCTTTGTAAATGGATTTAATACATATTATAAACCACAAGGTGTCACTCTAATTCACCACTACTGTTGGACCTACAAGGGGCCCATTAAAAAAAGTGTATTATTATTCCCCATTTTGAGATATACTATATAATGTAAGTTGTTACCTAGCTGACATGTAATATCTTATTCTAATGGCTCCCATGTCTAACAGTTGTCACATGATAGAGAAACTGCAATCATTGCATTCAAGGTGTTAGGAGGATCAGTGATGAAGACATTTTAACTGATAAATTATCTCGATTCATGTGTGTTCATGTGTGTTGTTTCTGGGCAACATGCCCACTGAAGTTAGCCCTGTACGCAGAATAACAGAATAAAAAGCTCAATGTAGGCCTCCCGAGTCCCCACCTTCTGTCCTTATGAGTTTAATGTCTTCAAATAAAACACAAATATAAATATTTAAAAAAATAAATAAACACAATAATTGTCGACATTGTTTACATACAAGTGGTATAAATCACGTAATTGTCCACATTTGCCCTATTCACTGGCCCCCACGGTTGCGGCGTTTCCTTCCACATCTATAAATCATGGCGGCGCGTTAACAACACTGTAGTTTTATAGCACGCACACTTCCCTTCGCCCTGCAGGGGGCTCGGGGTTTAACACTGAGCTTAGCACGCATCCAGACCAGAAACACACAGCAGGATACAATTTGACAAAACCAGTGCCTTATCAATACATTTAGGCTACAGACCTACACATTAGAGTGACGTCGGTTGTTTCATCACTTCTGAAACGTGTCATTAATTCAAGATGTCTCTGCTGAATTCAACCGGAGAAATCAAGCCCATCATTTGCACGTCCTGCGACCTCACCTCATTACAATTAGGCCTACATTGCAATGACCCATCAGTTGCCTTCATTTAAATAAAGTCACGTCGCGTGAGTCAATGAAGTCATCATTTTGATGCGGCTATTATTGGCTGGCCGTTCATTTAGGTCTAGAAATGTTCATATATGAACATTTCATATATGAAATATATGAATATGATGTTATATATGTTCATATAATATATGTTCAGGCATATATGATGTTCATATATGATGTTCATGAACATCATATATGAACATATACATCCCTGTTCTGCGACACTACTTCGGACACGTTTTGAAAGTGAACATGTGTTATTATAACTCACTCACATATCATAACACATGTATAGGAATATATATATATATATATATATATATATATATATATATATATATATATATATATATATATATATATATATATATATATATATATATATATATATATATATATATATATATATATATATATATATATATATATATATATATAATCACTTTGGTGTATGATGTAACTGGCGGCGCAGTGCAACACCTGCGCCGCGGACTTCCTGTGGGGACGGCGGCGGGTCGGTGTGTGGATCCGATACCGAGGCGGAGGACCGCCCAGCCCACGGAGGTACCGGCGGACCGGGAGGAAACTTTTAACACCGCCGAAGTCGGAACAGACGTCGGCCCGAAAGACCCGGCGAGCCGTCACCCGTCGAGGTTACCGTGTTTTTTTTAACGACGTTTTGTTTTTTTCGCGAACTCTTTGTTTGAACAGTTTTTCGACTTCCGGGAAAAAACCGCCAGCCAGCCCACCGCGAGCCAACCCTTCACAGGTAAGGCGGGTTTCGGTATCGGGGTGGACGACGTGAACACTTCGTGACGTGATACATTTGTACGTGTCGCTGTTCTGAAGTGGACAGATTGAGTTGTTTTGTTGTTGTTGTAATTGTTTTTTGTCGTTGTTGTACTACTACTACTGCTGCTGCTGCTCCAGGTGTAACCTCGTCCCACTACTGCAGGTGAGCCGCATGTTCCGGGAGCCACGAGCGGCCCCACGCCGCCGTCCCCCCGCTATACGTTACTTTATGGCCTCCTCTATCAGCCGCATATGTCACGTCGGCGTGGCGATAAGGAGAGTGGACTGTCACCCGCTGACAGTGAGGGCCCGTCAATTATTTATGGTTCTGGCGACCGCACAATTAGCCGTCCAAGTAGTGTGTGTGTGTGTGTGTGTGTGGGGGGGGGGGGGGGTCGTTGCTGCCCCCCCCCCCTGCTACAGCATTAAGGACCACCATTTCAGTCAGGGTGTAGTGGGACATAGGATGTGTTTTTTATTTTTTATTTTTTACAAATGGCTGAATTTGAAACGTTACATGGTGTGATACAATGTTTTCAGATCACATGAACTGTGACTTGAAAAGTCACAGTTGAACCTTTTGGGAAACAATCAACATTAACAAATTAATTTAGATTATAGCCTAATCAAGTGAAGGCAAAAAAGTAACAGCACCAGCACCAGCTGGTAAACTAAACATTGTTAAGCAATTCAATGTAACATAGTAAGTATGCTTATTATGCAACACATATACATATAGATCCATATACCAGCAGGTTATTGGTATTTATCAGAAAGACAAGTAAAAAGAGGGATGTACTGCTCTATTACTAATATTGATTTCCTTTCATTTCCTTTGTAATTCCCACCATCTCAGCATGGTGGGCTGTTGCTGCTGGAGGGGAGCAGTGAGCCTGATGGGAATGTTGTCTTGGTCTCCAAGACCTTTTCATTAGGGTTTACAAATAGTGTTTACAGGTTGTCCCATTTGAATAATGATGCCACCCTGCATAATGGAAGTTTTAAATAAGTACAAAATTATAATATAATATAAATGTGTTTTCATTATCCTAAGGATAATATAATGGAAAAGGATACGTTAAGATGGAATGAAACGCATTTGAATAATGACATGTAAGCTGTTAGTGATAAAGTGCTATAACTTCACATATTTGTATGAAAGAAATGTGGTAGTTTTTGTACTTTTCCATTGTGTTTGGACGTGTATTTGATTGGGAGTGAAGGCAGGAACAGGCTTACAGTCGCGGTAGACATGACAAACCTCCTCGACAACAGTCTCACGGCCAGTGGTGGAAAGTCAGCAATTTATATTTGCTCACTATGGGTACAGGACACACATGATGTGACTCCCTCATATCTACTGTCTGAACCAGTGACTCAGCTCAGCTCGGGGGGAAAGCCACCTCTGGTAATCCTCTGGGACCACAGGACACTTTCAGACTTTTACCCAGAAAGCTTAGAGAGTCACATGATGGAGAGACATTTGATTTTTACTAGTATTGAGCATATATTGTCCATTCAGCTCTTGCAATAGAAAGTCGTAAACAACATTCAAATGTCAGAACTTTTGGACTTTTAAAGACATTGATGACCTCATAATTATTATAGTTGGTTCACTTTCACTTTTTATTATTATTATAATTATTATTGGTCGTGTACCCTTTTGCACATTTTTGCTAGTTGTAGTCCATGTCTGTAGAAAGTGGACTGTTTATTACTTAGTTTCAAGTTACTACTATTAGCCAAAGCAACTTGCAGTGAATCCAGTACATGTCATAAGTAGCAGGCAGAGGTTAGACGGTGATTTTAAATGCATGTTATTAAGGAGAAAGTAGGGACTGGGCATCTTGCTCATGGAGGCCTACAGGTAGACGGCAGACATTAGGCTACTGCATGAGCAGTAGCTTCATTACAAACAAATCTGTCTCTTGCGTCGATGTGGCTCTGTGATTTGTGTTTTCAGACCACAGTGGATGTCAAATGGAACCAAAGGTAACTTACCTGCTGTTGCTAGGACCGATGACGTTGGAGAAAAACATTGTGGCTTGTTGTTTCTTTGAGGATGCCAGCAATAAGAAAAACATGTAATTACACAGCCATGTCCTTTTTTAAAGGTCATGTGACCTTGTGCTCCTAACGCCCTATTAGTACTTACCTATTATGATGGTGTTGGAATGACACCTAGGCTTATAGCAGCTTCTTAATTGGACAAACCGGTTATCTATCACCTTAAGAGTCACTGCTGCCAAGAATAAGACTCTAGAGAAGTGGTTCCCAACCTTTATTGGCCGCTTGCACGCGCGCGCACACACACACACACACACACACACACACACACACACACACACACACACACACACACACACACACACACACACACACACACACACACACACACACACACACACACACACACCATTTTAACCCAATAAACATTTGCCCATAATGTCAATGTAAATGCGTACACATTGCACTACACTACGTTTTTAGTAGTAATTCGCTCAAGGCTATGAATCTGTTCATGTATAAAGGACCATTTAGATATTTTACCAGAAATGTATCATCAAATATCTAAAGCTTATAAATTATCTCCCGTGACCACATATGCATATCAGTTGACCACAGCTGTGCTCCCAACCCAAAGGTTGGAAACCACTGCTCTAGAGAAACCGAGAATGATGCTCCTCTGATGAAGACACGACATCATGAGTAAACCCCCCCCCCCCGGAGATCACAGCCAACTAAACCTATTTCATGGACCACTCAACATTCAACAGTGTTTTGGTGCCATTTGTGTGTCATTTCTTGGCCTACATGAATCCCATTAGTCAACCAATCTTTTGCCATGTATCACTGAGTGTCTAGGTTCAGGGTGCATTGAAAGAGCCTCGCCTGGTTTCTCATGTTTTTCCTCCTGCTGGTTCCGTGGCCCCTATCGGTTACAGGAGTCGGTGTCACCTGAACAATGAAAAAGAATGGCCTTGAGGACAAAGTCCGCCCTGACCCCGCCTTGCGTGCACACATGTGTGAACGCCTGAAAAGGCCTGTGTACGTGCAGGAAGACGGCAGGCACTGTGGGATTGGTCGGTCCGATGATCAGCCAATGAGAGTGTTATGTACCCCCCTCCCCTTATAGTAATTGACATAGGCTGAATGCGTTGGACACCACCCAGCTCCATAACCAACTTATGCACTACTCATGCACCCTTGTGCGCACCACCTGTTCTGTTTCTCCATCCCGTCTCTCGTAGCCTCTCTCACTCACTCACACTAACACACAGCCACACACATTACTGTGATGGTGTACTGGAGAGGTAGGGCTCTGGTTTCATCCCAGCTTAGTCCCAGGCCCAGCATAGTCTCTGGGTTACAGCCTTGCGTGACCGGGACTGCTGGGTGTCTTGGCAACGTAGATATCTGGGCCGTGGTGAGTAGAACAGAGCATCCTTTTGGGGGGATATACATTACTCCACTGTTTATTTTTGCTCTCATGCTACGTAGGAGTCTGAGGTTTTGCTGTAGGAGTCGTCCTTGCCTGGTGTTGTGTTACAGTTTCTGTTGTGTTACAACACAAAAAAAGGTTGACCATGCATTCCCACAGTGATTGTTCTCTTCTCAGTCCTTCTCATAGGACATGTAAATGTCTTTCACAGGCATCAATTTCATTTCTAACAGATGACTGTATATAGATGGGGGATTGACCAAGACTTTCCCCCAAAGAACGCATTCCTAACTTGAACGCTCTGAGGGGGGAATTAGTGGAGAGATTAAGCTGCTCACAGAGGAATCCAGAGCCCTGCTGATTGAATGCACGGTGGTCATTAGCGGCGAAGACCCCATTGCTGCCGTGTTCCCATGTTCATTGTGGTGGCGTGATTTTTTTTGTTCCTTCCCATTAACACAGTTTAGCTTTAGTCTCGCCATGTTCTCGCCACGTTACGTTCAGTCTAGCCAAGCGAATGAAATGCATAGTGACTGATTTAGCTGAGTTGCGAATTCCCTTTGTCCCTCAGGAAACCTGCTGAGAGGAAACAGCTGTGGTGGGTTGCCGTGTTGCCGCTGTTGCATGCTGGATTTGTGTCATTTCCTGTGGTGCTGGTGCTGTTTTCAAATGTCCAGCCTTCAGCTAGCCTACAGCCCTCTCTTTTTGTTTTTCCTCTCTCTCAACAGATGACCATCATGAAGACCTGAAGACAAACATGGTGCCAATCTAGGATTTAGCTGTTTGGGATGTACACTGGGAGGAACACTAGACGATACAGAAGAGACCTTAGGAAATAAGACACCAGATTTCCCAGGAGAGACATTTGGGGGAGAGCGGTGTGCACACGTTTGGTGGTGGTGGAGGAGGGCTGAAGTTTTTCCTGTAGAAACAAAGGAAGTTTGGCCTGAGGTTGGTCTCTCGGAGGCCATGACGGAGCCCAAGGCCGCTGGCAGCGCTAGCACCGCGGCGGCGCTGGCGTGGTCGCGCCTGTGCAAAGAGTGTGGCCAGCAGCATGAGGGCCAGGACAACCACCTGTACGAGTACCAGGACGAGGTGGACGACGAGCTGGTGTGCCACATCTGCCTGCAGCCTCTCCTCCGGCCCATGGACACTCCGTGTGGTCACACTTACTGCTACTTCTGTCTCAGCAACTTTCTGAAGGAGCAGGACTTTTGCCCTGTGGACCGACTGAGGGTCCAGCTGCACCAGTGCCGGCCCTCCAGCCTGCTGGTGAGGAACCTGCTGGACAAACTGACGGTGCTCTGTCCCCATACCGACGAGTGCACACAGCAGATGCAGCGCTGCCAACTCCAGCCCCACTTGCACAACAGGTAAGCAATGACGTTTGATTAATTAATTATCCATCATACACCGGGGTGGACAAAACATCACACATAGGGGCCCCTTAATACCCCAGGACGATTCATAGGTTAGAATGACCTACTTGTGCTTTGGGGTGTTGGTGAGAACGATGTGTCTCAGACAGCTGCCACGGGTCTATGTTCTTGCGTGTTTGATGAGGCCTGTATGGGCACATGCACCCGATGAATACACAGACATTACACCATAAACCAACGCTGTCGGTTCAAGTCATGCTTTGCTATTAAGGGTTTCTTGCTTAGGGGGATATTTTACTCAAGGATGACAATATGTGATTGTGTGAACACTATGTGAATTCAACATTATGTTTTGGACAGTTTCTTGCAGTAAATATTCTATTTTACATCCAATATTCGTTTAGTGTTGGAATGCAAAATAACGAGTGTCACTGTCAGCACAGTGTCAACCCTGTGACACTGCTGACTAAGCCTTTGTTTAAGTTCCACGTTCTGGCATTAGGATAATGGAAGCTCATTTCCTGTTTTTCACTTTCAAATGTGATGTAATGTCCCTCCATGAAATCTCATGGAGTTAGTATCATGACACTGGCTATCTGCCACGGTATCACCACCAGGCTCTTGGCTGATAAGTTTGCCGCCATGTTATTTTCCGACATGCTGGCTGTGGAGCTTAAAGGTTCCTTATTTTACCACCAGGTGTGGACTACCCAGTGGACTGAACCAACAGGTAGGCTGGTCTATCCATCATACATCCAGGTGGACACTCCTATGTGTGATGTCACTAGAGGGTAGATTTGGAAATGGCTTGTAATGGCTTATCAACATCACACCTGGTGGTAAAATAGGGGACATTTAAGTATCTTGGTGATGGTCATTGTACAAGCCTCTTATAGCCTTGTTTCCTTGCTTTTGTTACACATCGGAACGGTTCTTTTCGCGTTTCCATTGGCCAAAGTTGTGGATGGTACAAAAAATAACCGTTCTGTTCCATCCTGATGCGGTGGAGCTAGAAACACTGCAGACCATTGATTGGTCAACAAACCTTTTTTAATGCACAAACCTTTTTTAAATATCCCATCTATTGTGTGGGGTATAAACACCCCACGACAAAGCCAAATTATTTTTATTAAAACATTTTTATTTCATTTTATCTAATTTCCTCGTCCTCATTTCCCAAACTCTCTTGTTTATTTCGGCAGTATTTTGCCTTGCTGCCTTAAGCATTTTATTAAACACAGCTTGTCTCCTTGTTGTAATAAACATCCACACACCGAGAATAAGGAAGGTGAAACATTCAATGTCATCCATTGTGTTGATGTGTTCCTGTGTTTACTCTGTCACGTTGAATATGATGTGTTGGCACAGGTTAGGTAATGGTTTCAATGGTACTATTGGTAAGTGTTGGGTGGAAATTAGCCATATGAGTCAATGGTTTCCTGGGAGCTCTGCCCTACTGCGGACTTCCAGCACAAAGTTTAAACAAACAAGAAGCAAAGTTCAGGGGCTCAGGAATAAACGGCAGTGGTTTCACTAGACTGACTAAATCAGACTCAACCTGCTCCCCCCACCACTACCAGCCCAGACAGTCTGCAATGCAGTAAAACTGTATAGTGCTCGTTGGCATAGATGAGCACTTGTTTAAATTCAGTGTGTGGGGACAAGCATCTGGTCCCCTGTCTTTCTCTCACATATTTTGTGCCAGTGACTCTCTCTCACTCTGATGTACCGATCTGTGCCTTGTACAACTTCCTGTGAAGCCCCTAAAACAACCCCCCCCTTATTTATTTACATCGCTATTGTTGATGTTAAAGGAAACTGTCAATGGGCAAGGGCAACTAGGGCTGGGCAATACTAGACTAGATATCGTCTTAGATTTTGGATATCGTAATATCACAATATAGCATAGAGTGTTGTCTTTTCCTGGTTTTAAAGGCTACATTTAAGTTTTTCATAAAATTAGAAAATACATTTGTCAAGTATTTAATTCACACAGGAGTATACAAAAATAGGCTTTACGTGGTTGTTTTATATAGACTATTTATTTATTGAATTACCAGAAAACATGCTATATTGTGATATATATAGTTATCAAGATATTAAATGACCAATATCGAGAAGGTATAGAAGATTTTGGCCATATGGCCCAGCCCTAAAGGGGGAACCATGTGCGGTATTTTTTAAATGCATTTTTGCCGACCGTATCATTCTCTTTATTTTGTTTGCCTCTTTTTGTTCCACTCCCTTCTGTCTCTTTCTGTTCAGATGTCCTGTTTTCAAGAGGTTAAAAGAAGAGGCAGAAAGGAAGAAGAAGCCCTCCTGGAAAGAGCTAAAAGGACGCAACGGCGAGGGGGAGTTGTCCACAGAAACCAAACTTCCAGCGGCGCCGTCCAGAACGTCTATTCGAGAACACGCCGATCCCGGCTTGATCAATCCGGCCTACGAGGAGAGTGAAGATGGTACAGCTCCTCCCTTTGAAATTTTTTTTTTTCCCGTTTTGTGGTTAGGTAATGATTTCTCTCTGGTTAAAACCAGGTTGATGCTTAGCCACAGTGTGCAGCATGGGAAGTAACGTCATGGTTGCATTGACACAGTCATGCAATCTGTGTGTCTAGTTTGTAACCAGTGGGCCTTCAACTGATGCGTGACCAGAGAGTGCCAAGGTTGTTCATTTTTGCTGGGGTTCAATGTTTAAACTCATATTCTTTCTTTGTAGAGGAAGAATAGCTGATGTAATTTCAGCCCCATGTTTTTAATTGTAAGAGGATTCATTTTCGATGAATCATCAGCCTAACCTCCGGAACATGTAGACGCTCAAGAGAGGGAGAGAGAGATGGTTGAAGTGGTCGGTATAGAGATGAAGTCAGATCCCTCAGGCAGCTTTTATACAGGTGAAGAAAGACAAACACGAAGGTTTGGCAAGGAGGGGAAATACTGACTCGCTGCTGAGATTTCCTATTAAATGTCCTATGTTGATGTGTCACAGGGTCTTTGGGTTTGGTACTTGTATCTATATTGAGTTTGATTAAAAGAGGAACCGTCTTCAATCAATCAAGCAAGCAATCAAGCAAGCCAAGATAAAATTCTAGTATAGCAAAAGCTAATGAAAATGTAGTATAAAAACAAACATACAAAAGTCTTCATAGGTTCTATCATACATTCTACATAAGACATTGTTAAGTAAGGGATAATCCTTCGCATCGGGGGTTCTTAGCCCCTGCGTCGTGCATTATTTTTCGATACATGCACACCTCGGAGTGGATTATCCTGCTTATACCATGGCCACTTACGAACCAATACAAATTTAAGGGTGTTGATTCATATTTGGGGGTAATTCTGTCTCAAAAGTGCAACTTTTAGCTCGCACTATTTTGTGTGTGCCTGTAAACAAAAAAGGGCAAATGACCGGAGAAATATATGGGTCTGACTAATGCCTGGGTCTGACTAATGCCTAATGTCAGTTAACATGAGATTCATATGGAATGCAGACGTTACCTTATTACTCCAGTGAATAAAGATGTTAGTAACAACATGGCAATGTTACCTTATTACTCCGGTACATGGAGACGATCTTAGTAACGACATGGCAACATTACGTTATTACTCCAGTAAATAGAGACAACCTTAGTAACGACATGGCAATGGGGACCCCCCCCCCCCCCCCCCCCCCCCCCCCCCCCCCCCGAGTCCGGTCCAAGTTGTTAACGTTTCGTTCAGCGCATTCATTTTTAGACAGGTGATGAGGCTGCTTGCGTCATGGCCGTGCATGTTATTGAAAAATAATCAACACCTCTCCAGCCAATCAGAATCGAGTATTAACCCGGGCCATGGTATAATATGCAACATTGTTGTAATTTTTCCATTGGATGATTATATTTCAAATGATGTGCTCCCCAGAAATAAACCATGTATGCACCCATTGGATCCAATGCAAAACTGTGTGTGGTGTTTTGGTTTGTCCAGACACGGCGGCCCTCAGGTCCAGCCTGGTGGCTGAGGCCAACATGGTGGAGCTGTTTCGGGACGAGCCGGATGACGAACTGGGCCTGCGTATCGTCGGCGGAAAGGACACCCCACTGGGGAACATCGTCATCCAGGAGATCGTCCGCGACTCGCTGGCATCCCGCGACGGACGGCTGGCCCCCGGGGACCACATCTTGGAGGTGAGAGGGTTTTCGTTCACTTATTTCATTCTCAGTCTAGATGGGAATAGTCGTACTATATCAGACCAAGTATAGGGGCGGATGGTCTGGGAAAAAAATGTTGCATTCCTCCTGGATTGTTTTGACTGCAAAATGGGGGGAAAATGTTGTTCTTGTTTGCATAGCTTAACAAGGTTAAACCATTTTTTTTCCTCACAAAAAGGCTATTGCCTATGTAATAAAATTCCCATGAACTGTGAAGAAGTGTTAAGTAAACATAGGCCTTGCATGCGGGGACTGAAAGCAGAAATTCAAGATAAGCAAGTTTGTGGCGATGGGCGTGAACGAGTCCTTTGGGGGTATCCATGCTTCCTGTAACTGAACTTTAGGTAACATTTTGGAAGTTGTTGTTTTTGTTTGTGATTCAGTCAGCGGCACTCCTTTCAAAAGGGTAAAGGGTCACTATCACAGTTACTTGAGAATATAATCTGACCTTGTCTGACCCTCATTCAAATATTTGGGCTAATTATTACTAAGAATAACTCTAGGCTGACAATAGGTTGTGTTTTAGGTGAGGCTGAACCTTTTCTAGGGGACGGATTGTAGCACAGAACGTTGTGTTTTGGTCAAGCAGTGATAATTGAGGGGGTTCTGGTCCTGTACTGGGCGAGCCTGGATCAGGCAGTGGTACGATATGTTAGCAGTAGTATACGTTATCGCAATGGCACCCAAAGAATGCCACCACAATAGCAGTTTTTGACACTAAAATAGGAGGCTGGAATGAGGTTTTGCTACACTTTGGAAATCCCCTGACAACAACCGTTCTGCTGCTGTTATATTCTGGTCAACAACGGAGATTTTAAATACTTTTTGCTTGCTGAATTCAAGATGTATCCAACATATTTTGTCTAGGTTATAAAATGCTGAATTTCCCCTTTACTAGCAGCTTTTAGGTCAATTACAAACACTATCGTATCCAAATAGTCAATTGTGAATTTTTTAAATACACAATTGACTATTTGCATAGAAAATTGTGTTTTCTCAGTGTTCTAAATAGTTTGGATAATATTATTTTCATATCTATAATGCCATTTAATTAGTTTAATTACATGGTGACATTCTAGTCTTTGTGAACAGTCCTCTCTCTCTCTCTGTCTCTGTCTGTCTGTCTTCCCCCGCCCTCCCCATGGCTGTCCTGGAATGTTGTGCGGCTGTAAACTGAGCTCCACCCTCCCTGCCTCTGAATGCCCTCTAAAGCACTGCTCATCCTGTATGCCAGCCAATCACAAACCTGGAAATGAGAACCAAAAATGACACTGGGCCTTTGCTGCCGCAGGATATGAAATGTATACATATTAAACCCCCCCCCCCCCCCCCCCCATATTATGACTTTTTGTAGCTGAGAGCTGGTTATGACATGATGTTTTAGAGAAGGGAAAATTCCACTCTAAATATATTGAAACTTGATCACAGACACTTGAATCAATACATTGATTTTGGCAGTGGCACTCTAAAACATGTTCTGTGTTGCAGATCATGTTGTGGCTGGCTTTGAGAATGTAAACAAAATAAAACAACCCCCCCCCCCCCACCTTAAACTAAAAGCACTATGTACAATCTGATTGCTATATAGATCAAAGTACATCAGAAATATAATCTGAGAATAGAATCTCAGATAGTCAATATTATAGACTGTTGCCACATTTTTTCTTTTGGTACACTGGCTGCAAAAGGACCGAGGCACAAAACCGCTCAGTGTTTTGAAGATAAACACAAAACAGAAAGTAGCTCGCTAGGTGCGTATACAGCTCCACCGTGAGAGACAGGACCACTAAACGTGTTCTTCTGACTGGCTCTGTGGTGTCGTGTTTCCCAGGTGAATGACATCAGCCTGGCCTCCGTCCCGCACTCCCGGGCCATTGCCGTGCTGCGGCAGCCGTGCTCCACCCTCCGGCTCACCGTCATGCAGGAGAAGGGCTTCAAACCCAGAGAGTCACGCAGCGAGCTTCACCCCGCCACAGGCTCACAGTCGTCCCCCGGGGGCAACAGTACCGCCAGCGCCCACCTCACCCCCGGCCAGGTCATCCAGGTGATGCTCGTCAAGCGGGACCGCAGTGAGCCCCTGGGGATCAAACTCATCCGCAAGTCTGACGAGAGCGGGGTCTTCATTCTGGACCTGCTAGCCGGGGGGCTGGCCGCCAAGGACGGCAAGCTGAGGAACAACGACAAGGTGCTGGCCATCAACGGCCAGGACCTGAGGCACGGCACGCCCGAGACCGCTGCCCAAATCATACAGGTAGCGTGAGCCGGCCCTGCTGTTCTTTAGTTTTACTACAATGTCCTGGGTCTAAGGCCATGTCCACACTACTACGCCCAGTGAATTTAAAAACACAGTTGTCATGTCAAATGTTTTTCATGTCAAGTCAATTTTATTTGTATAGCCCTTAAGCACACTTACAGTCTCAAGGGGCTTTACATGCCCTCTATTTACACCCCTAAGAAAAAAACTCAATCTTGAGAAAGACAGCAGAGTGGGGGAGTAAGGAGTGCAATGGGTGCCATAATTGACATGCATAGTAGTATTACAACATGTTAAGTAAAAAAAAAGAAGTCCCTTCACTCATGTGCATGGGCACATGAGAGAAGGCCACACAAGTGACAATTATACCTTTTTTTGTGGCTTTGCCCATCCACACAGCAAAGCAAGACCTAGTGTGGTTTAGAGAAAGAAAATCCTCGGAGATCACTTTCACCGTGTGATTGTGTGCATTCATACGTGGATGGAGGAATGCCATCCATTCAGCGGTTGAATAGTTAAGTTAATTTCAGTTCAGTTCAGTTCTTTATTGTGCACTGGGGGAAATTCTACTTGCGGCAGAGCACAGATAAACAATGAAACGCATAACGATACAACACAATAGCACAATAAAATGCAACAATAACAATAACACACTAACATACAACAATAAAATCTATAAAGATTTTTTTTTTATAGGATTGGGCAAGTAAAAGTGCTTATGGAAGCTAACAATTACTGTTTGTGCAAGGTATGCATACGTATCACACTAGGAATCTATTGCACTTTGCCCTGGGAACCCTGTACCTCTGACCTGAAGGGAGAAGATCAAATGCCTCAAAGAGAGGATGGGGCTGGGCTCCCTAAAATCGATCATGCCTTCCTTAACGGCTGGCGATTAAAGATGTCAGACGAGGATGACTGCTGTGTGCCGACGATCTTGTTGGCCACCTTAACAATGTTACCTAGTCTTTTTTTGTGTTGGACGTTCAGGTTACCATACCAGGATCCTAGTGAAATGGTTAAAACTGACTCAAAGATCTATAAAATAGCACCGTTAGTTTACGGTCAACATCAAAGACATTAAGCCTCCGTAGGAAATACAGTCTTTGCTGGCCTTTCTTACAGATTGCCGCAGTGTTCAAATCAAATCAGGAAATCCACAGTCCACCTAACAATGATAACATCAACGAGAATACATCTGTGTTTTGTGGGGGGTGGGTGTGCCTCTAGGCGAGCGAGGTGAGGGTGAACTTCGTGGTGATGAGGTCCACTGAGGCCCAGGAGGAAGCGGACGGCGCCGGGGGCAGCCCCCGCCGAGAGGGAGAGGGACGGTCCGGCCGGGCGGCCCGAAGAGCTCCAGATCCGCAGTACTTCCGACGCCACTCCACCTTCCTGAAGGTAATGTGGAAGCTGGGTGCAGCACATTTCACTTGGGTCGACGCCACTTTGGTTATTTTCTCTTCTTTGCTGACTGGTGGGAAATGGGAGTTTAATTTAGAGCCTTCAAATAAACCGGTAGCGGGACAGTTTTTAGTGGGAAAGGGAATTTGCTGGGTTTTCACAGTGAGCGGCGGGTGGAAGGATATTCTAGTGCAGTGTTTCCCAAATTTTAACACGCATGTACCCCCTGAGACAGTCTACATCCTACTGAGTACCCCCAGCTGTGTGTGTGTGTGTGTGTGTGTGTGTGTGTGTGTGTGTGTGTGTGTGTGTGTGTGTGTGTGTGTGTGTGTGTGTGTGTGTGTGTGTGTGTGTGTGTGTGTGTGTGTGTGTGTGTGTGTGTGTGTGTGTGTGCACTGTTTTAATGTTTCACCATAGTGAAGATGTGTGTTCTGGTTTTGTGGGTCCCTATGTTTTCGGTTGGTGGGTTTCTTAATTTCTTCCAGAGGTTTTTAAATTCATTGTGAAACCATTTGTCATTGTTGTTATTTTTTGGCTTTTCTATTTGAGGCCTTTATAGCAAAACGACCATGAGACGAAGCGAGAGAATACTTCCATCCCAACAGGCCATCTAATCACTGTCTGGGGCAAATATAACGAAAAGAGCAACTTCAATTTAGCCGATTCAAGGTTACAATTGTGGCTATTGCATGGCAGCACCCCTCACTCAAGATGCCTTCCCGTGTGCCTGCATGCACTCAATCGCCAAAATAATTGTCATTCAAAAATTAAACCAGTGGTGATCAGATTGTCCAGTTAGTATTTATAGGTTTCGATTTTTCTTATTTTTAACACAATTAATGGATTGTGTTGGGTGGGATTATGTTCATGCAACATTGAGAAATGCGTTCCAGCAAAATGTAAAGACCCTGCGCGATTCACACACTGTCGCTTATATTGTAGCCTAACTGATAGTCTATGAACACTATCCCTTACATATTAGACATTGTGATAATATTATTCTGTTGGTACACTAGGGTGCATGCATTTACTTTTGGTACTGAGACTGCAATCGGCTATCCAACAGGACTGTTTGGGAAGGTAAAGGTAAATATTTCCAGGTGTGAGTGTGAATGTGATCAGGGCGTTCCTGCAAAAGAGAGCCTCACTCTCAGTGAACCTACCCTGAATAAATAAAGGTTAAATTTTTTTTTAAAAATCACAGATTTATTTTGCGTACCCCCTAGATCGATCCACGTACCCCACTTTGACAATAGTGGGTCTAGTGGTTAAATAGTCTAGCTGAAAGGTTCCGGGTTCAAACCCCAAAGTCCACAGTCTACCCCTGAGCAAGAGGCCTAACCCCTATCCCTCCTTGTGTATTAATGTCAGGCATCTACAAACTGAATCAGATAAACGTGTCCGCTCAACGAATGGAATGATGTCATGTTCATACACGTACGCAGAGACAATTATTGTGGTCACTTTTTTTTTTACCTCTCTACCTGCTGCCAATAGAATACAGTTTTCATGTTAGTGATGCTTTCGATTGGTATTCATGTTCCTGTGTATTGTAACAGTTGCCATGTCGGTCCCCATTGTGGCTACGGTGTACACTATCGGTAGCCTGGGTGGCACCCCCGCAGTCCCAGGTGAAAAGCTTTTGAGTGCAGACGCCTGTTTCACTTAACAAAGATAAAAGGCCCCTTGCTTCGGGGGGACTCCCTCTGTCTGGATCAAAAGGCCAGGGGTGCTGCTGCTCTCTGCGACGCAGTCGCCAGCTTCTTGTTGTTGTGAGTTTTTTGTTTTTTTTGGGGGTGTTGTTTCTTTGGACGGCAGAGGATCAAAGCTGGCGACAGTTAGCTTTGGCCTGCCGAGAAGGTCTCGCTGGGGGGGGGGTAGGGTTCCCTGCCGGGGGGTGGAAGAAGCCCTGCAGGGCCCCCCCACACACACACTCCTCCTCCTCCCCTTCCTCCATCCCCCGATCTCCCCCGCGTGGTTTACAGACTCGGGAGAAGAGCGAGGAAGCTACTTCCAGCTGTCAATTTCCACACGTCTCCTCGACTACGAGAGCTCGGCGTCGACACTCGCACGCCCTCTTCCCTGCCCGCTTTATTCCTGCAGGGCTCCACATTTGTTTGCACGTGTGATTTTATAGAAATTACAGATTTTACATAAGTCAAAGACTCCCAGAGATGGGTATAACATAATGGGTTGTAAACGTTCACACCCCCCCCCCCCCCCCCCCCCCCCCCAAGACCTTAAATGAATATCATGCCATTCAAGGAGAGCGATGACCGTAAAGGCCTCGTCTCATGCTAAAACATTTGGTGTCGGTATTGTTGTTATGGCTTTAATAAGCTGTTCATAAACACAGGCATGCAAGCACAGATATTAAAGAGCACAGATAGTTTGTTTCGTTTGGCAAATACCTTGCTTGTTGCTTTTGTTGTTGCTGGTTCTGGTTCATAATGTTCGATTGGGATGCGGCAGTAAGCAGCATGCAGGGCTTTTTCACAAATAAATGAAATCAAAGGAAACAAAAGGGGGAAGCACGTATCCAAAATGTCCAATAGTTTGATGTATACTAAAGAACAATACAGTATATAATCAGGCACACGTTTTGCATTAACTGCTGGCACCTGTTCATGGCTCATTAGGGCCCTTACTTCCTGTTGCTTGTTTCAGGTAGCCACCAGGGGGTGCCGTTTCGACTATTTACAATGTCTTTTCTTTATACATCACAAATGGCTCTTACAGGTATCATCAAGCATTTAAAGACTACAGCTACATTAAGTAAGCCTGCATTTAGTGGGTCAACTGAGGAGTATGGTCTCTGTTTGTCCTGCCGTCCAGGACCCTCCCGGTGGCTTCTCAAGCCAGGAGAAGACGGTGAGCCTGAGGAAGGAGCCCCGGCTGTCCCTGGGCATCACCATCGCCGGCGGCAGGGACTGCCGGAGCCGCCTGCCCGTCTACATCACCAGCGTCCAGCCAGTGGGCTGCCTGCACCGAGACGGCACTGTCAAAACCGGTACACCTTCTCTCTGTCTCTGTCTCTCTCTCTGTCACTCTCTTTCTCTCTGGCTCTCTGTCTGCCTCACTTACCCCACTTACCCCTTTTCCACCAAGGCAGTTTGAGAGCCGGTTCGGAGCTGGTGCCTAATGTCGAACCAGTTCTCCGCATTTCGACAGCCAAAGAACCGGCTCTCGGCCAGGAAAACTGGTTCCAGAGTGACAATAAAGCGTTTGGCTGATGTTCAACTGGATGCTCCGTGTGCATTTATTATTTTCTTATGAAACCCAGTTAGGCGAACCTTTGAACAGCCAGTTCCACTATCGTAATCGCCGTCCATAGCAATCAAGACAAGCAGCACATATGTGGTGTACCAGGCGTGTTTGGATGCCAATGTAGGTTCGCAAAGCCAGGAGCAACATTTATAAATAGATGATGTAGTCCGCTAAAGAGGAGATGTATACAGTGACATAATGATGTGGCTCTCGAGCCTGTGGAAAAGCAAACCGGTTCTGAGAAGGTTCGCAAGTTGAACCAACTGCAAACAGCACTTACGCCAGCCAAGCACTAGAACTAGGTTTGCGTTCTGTCTCTCTCTCTCTGTCACTCTGCCTCCTTCTGTCTGTCTCTCTCTCTGTCTCCCTCTTTGTTTCTTTGTCCATTTGTCCCATGTCGCTTTAACCTCAATTTTCAAACCTCATTTACACCACAGCACAAATGCATTTTCTAGCAATTTACATATTTAACAAAAAGTTCTGTATTGTGTTAATCGCTAACTACTCTAGGTGCCTCTGCAAATTGCCCCTCGTTGGACAAACAAAGTGTTTTGATTTGATTCGACTTGACCTGGTGGTAACACGGGGGCCCTTTTTAAAGTCATGCATGGCTCGTTTCCAGGGGACATTCTGCTGAGCATCAACAGCGTGGACCTGACCCAGCTGAGCTACACGGAGGCCGTGTCGGTGCTGAAGGCCCAGGCGGCGCATGCCCAGGTGGAGCTGCGCTGCGCTGCACACCATCGCAGAGAACGCCGACGCAGAGGGCGGAGACGCCGGCAGCGACGACGAGATGGAGACGCCCGAGAACGCCCACGAAGACAACCTGAACTGGACCCCGCCGTGGACGAGCTGGCTGGGGCTGCCAAGGTACAGACCCCCGGCCCCCACAAACGTCACCTCCATGCCTTGTCCCTCTGCTCGCCTGAAACTGTGTCCCAGTCTATACGTAAATGGAGGATGTGTACATCGAGATGCAGAACTCGCACACTTTTCATGAGCTCCATTTTTTTGGGCTGTTGCAAATAACCTGTTTGTTAGATTTGTTGTTGTTTTTCGCTGTCTGGAATGTTGTTCGATAGAGTACACACTCTGTGTCCAGTGTATCTCGGCGTATATTATTCTGTTTCCCTGTAGTCATTTTAATATAAAAGGTGTGTACACATGATTGACAGTATTGACCTATTGCTGTCTCCTTCTTTTTTCATTCCAGTCACATGCACTGGTGCCGGGACATCGTCCTGCTGAAGACCAACAACGACAGCTGGGGCTTCAGCATAGTGGGGGGCTACGAAGAGTGCCACGGCCAGCAGCCCTTCTTCATTAAAACCATCGTGCCCGGCACGCCCGCTCACTTTGACGGGCGCCTCAAGTAAGTACATCACTACGGTAGCTCGCTGTTTCAGAGCTGTATGATGATTACTTTTTTTTTCTTTCTGCCACCGGGTACGATCTCCCGGGAAGAATTAAGGCTCCATTCACGGCACAAAGAAAACGCGTCATCCATTGCGTGTACAACCAAACCAGGAGGAATAGCGCTTTTGTTTATCAGGTTGCTATCGGTAGCTATCCCCATTAGCTATCCCCAGTAGTGGAAATGGCGGACGGTGGAACAACCGAAGTAAAGCCACTCTGATGACACTACTTATATCTGCGTACACTACGTTTTTGCATTGAGTATACTACCTGAATAAACCAGGCGATCCAGTCAGACTACCAACCCAGTAGGCTTTTCTCAACACATATTAATAATTTGTGTCTGCTTTCATGTCTCCATTATAGACTAAATGAATGAATGAACTCACGGTTTTCCTCCTAATGTTTTCTTCACCTCCCCCGTTCCACCTCAACGCCAACCCCTGCTGCCGATACTTGTATGGTATTATGCAATGCACATCATTATAATAGCTTTTGCCTGTTCCCAAATAAAATGACGCCAATTTGATTTGACCTCCTCAGTGAACATGCTTCTTTCTTTCTTATTTCCAAAGTGTTGATTGTTTCTTTCGCAGAGATTTCCAAACTAATGCGCGTCTTGTGTTGTTTGTGGTCGCTAGGCTCTGAGGAAACAGAACGCGATCTGGTTTCTCTTTGCGACAGCGGTGCAAAAGTATTACCACTTGGAAACGCTAGGGCGGGAAAAGTTGTCTACAGCCCATTTAAACTCACCACCCCCAGCTGCGTCGGTCCCCGCAATTGAGCCGCCCCGCCCCTCTGTCTACACCAAGCTACGCCCCCTTCACACCACATATTCTTTACTAACCCTGTTTTCTGGCGCATTTGTGACGTTGAACCTGATGCACCATTAAAAAAATTAGAAAGGCATACTCATGTACTGGCAATGGGAAAGGAGTCAACTGCCTATTTATAGCGTGCATTTAAAAAACCTGCATGTATGTGCAAATTTCAGTGGAAAAAGAGTCCCCCTTGCCCTGAAAAGATCCATAATGTCTGCTGGCCTGTGGTTCCTCCCCAGATGTGGCGATGAGATCGTAGCGGTGAACGGAGCAACCACTGTGGGCATGAACAACTCCTCTCTGATCCCCATGCTGAAGCTCCAGAAGAACAAAGTCACCCTCACCGTGGTGTCCTGGCCAGGGAGCCTCGCCTAGTCAACACACACATTATTACTACTGTCACTTTCTCTCTCCGTCTCTCTTTGTCACACCTGTTCTGCTGCACTCTCGCTAAAGACACTCTAACAAGTCAACCGACTAGACTGGCTCATCCGTTTCCGTTGGTAATCTCTGGCATGGATCATATATCAGTAAAACTGACATGATTTGGGGTTTGAGGTTTCTTTACTAAATAATTGGGATAATCTGAGTAGATTATTGGCATTTTAGATTAAGGACAACAATCAGTGAACAAGCTTTGAAATGTACGCTGGAAATGTTATTTTTGTAATTACATTTTATTATGTCTGTATTTTACTTCACTTTTACATCACCTGTTCAGGTAATTTGTCAAGACGGAGCAAAGCGTTCATATACTCATTACAGTAACAGAGAGTACTTGGTGGAGTAAGAACACATTGGACTGTGTTGACCATGCGCACTGATATCGAGCTATCAAGTGTATGATCATCGCTGATATTTTTAACGACGATAGTGTTTTTCAAGTGTGGATGTATATAAAAGATAAAAGACAAAGGTCAAGTATAGGTTAAAATGGGCTGCAGCCGTGACAGCCCTTTCAGGTATGTCCCTCCACAACCTAGGGTCACAAAGGTCAACCAGGACCTATCAGCAGCCTGAAGGCCCAGCCAGAGACTGGACAACAACTTAGTGCGTGAGAAGACAACTAGCAATGGTTTTTAGCTCGAGCAAGGAATATTAATCACATAATAATGAAATGTTTGTGATTGGAACAATTATGCAGAACGCTGAGAGCGAAAGATGACAGCAATGGATCAATCAATCAATGACACTGCAGTATGCTACATTTTGCTGAATGTATTAGACAACGGGGTGTACACATTAAGGGAGAAATCAAGATGCGCACTTGCTTTAATCACAAAACCAAATATTCTTTTTTTTTTTCATTTTACATTTACCAATGTTATTTTTATGTGAAATTCTTCACACTTGTATTTTGTATATGGTGTCAATATGAATAGGGTGTGCATATTATATTCATCCTTCATGTTTCATCTTAAGGAAATGTACCTCGGTTGTTGTTTGCTGAGGTGCTTAAAACCAAGTGGCCTTTCTGATTTCCTGGAGATGATTTGAAAAACTGTACTGGCATTGCTTTTAGAGTTTGGACTTCTGCTTTTCCATTATGCTAAGTAACAAAAGTTCAATATTTTGTTTTGGACCACCCCTGTCATCACTTTTAATAAACTCTTGAATTGTAATGTTTGTTCTTAACTTTTTAGTAATTTATCCAACTGTATCCACACTTCTGTCCCCGTTCTGTTTTCAGACAGTGTAAGTTGTGTGAATGACCAATTCATGATTTGGCTGAAATCTCTAAGGCTGTCCACTCATTCTGGTGTAACATTTGAGTCTGTCAACCACACCACTGGTAGGTTGACCATGCATCAGTCACAGGGCAGGCCAGTGTTGTTGCAAGGGTGTTCGACACCAAGCTGAAAGGTGCCGTGTTCAGTCCCCAATGTCCTCAGCCTACCTGTAGTAGGCATCCTTGAGCATGAGGCCAAAACCCTACCTACTCCTTGACATGCATCTGAATTCACTGCAAGTCACTTTGGAGAAAGTGTCTAAATGCTACATGTCGTCTCATGAAGAAATGGACTGAAATTGAATGTTTTAACCACTCCAGTTGATGAGGACTATAGACCTGTGGCCTAGGAGAACAGTGTAAAACTAAGATATTTGTTTCTAACTAAGGAATATCATTATAAAACACTCCTTGCTGGTTCCATGCTTGCAAAGAAGGGAGCAAGAGTGTATATGAATCTAGTCTGCTCACTGCATATGTGCCCCCTTGTGGATAGAGCGTGTTATGGGGCTGAGTCTGATGGCAGCTTATTGATGCAAGAGGTCCCATTTTTATGGCTCTTTCAGCATGTAGTGTGGTAGTATTTAGACCTGCCCGACAGTTATTGTTCACAATAATGACAACAGCAACAAGCTAGCAATGAGGAAAAGTCCAAATCTACAATTTATTCACTCACTCCACTGGAAGTAAGTTCAAATGACACACATTCACAAGAAATGTAACAGGACAAAACTTGGCAGGAGAAACTTTGGAAGTCTCCTTCGTACAAGTGAACAAATTTCCACCTGTGGTTCTTCAGCTATTCCAGAGGCACTCTAATGCAATACACTGCAGCGGTCTCTTGAGCGAGATTTAGGTCAAAATGTTAGCGCCAAACAGAATAATGCAAAAAAGGAACGATGTCAATATGTCATTTGGACAGAACAGCAGAGAAAACTACAAAACAAAATGAATTAGAAAATAACAAATTGTTTCCCAACAGCATAAGAATTTCAGCCACATTTGCTTAATATTTGACATGAACGTGTTGTCTATTTCCTTGGCAAAAGAAACCCAATATGTTAATACCATGCATTAGTAGCATCATTTTAGGGATCGGCTACATCATACTCAATCCTGACATTAATATGCAAAGTGCAATTGTTGATCCTAACTCCTACACACAGGGGTGTTAAGTAACTATATGGCTTACTAGGTAAACAGGTCCATGTGAAAGTACATCGACATCTTCCATAAAACAAAAACTATGGTACAGCAATATATTGGCCAGAACCCGCCCCCACTAAAAGATCTAAGTAACTTTATGTAAACAAATGTACACCTTAATCCTGACATGGTATTTACAAGAAAGGTAATCCCCTTCAGACGAGTCCCCATCATGTACGGTTAATCCTAAAGGAAAACACAGGGTATCGACGTACACTGTTAGGCAACAACAGCTGTCCAGCTATCCACCTGCAAACCTCCGCAATTCGAAATTGGAGAAAACTCAAAAGATAAAAAATGATAAGAACACATAACACGCCTTCCATGTAGTAAAAACCAAAAAAATAGGATATCTATACGTTAAGGCAAGGATGCTTCAGAAGGTCGGCTGCGTTAACATTTAAAAGGAATTAATTAATACATCAGGTGGGGGTAAGTTTACCAGTTCTTTGGGGTCAATGCACTTTTCTAGCGATTCGACTTTCTCTTTACTTGTCACATAACAACAAAATAGGGAGTGCAACGAGAGAACACGTTTTTCTTTTTAGTCAAGAAGAGATGTGCAAAATCTGCTCTAAAGCAAAGTGACAGTGTTGTATGTACAAGGTACTGGGAGATGTACAGGGGAGGGTGGGGGGGCAACGCATGACTCCAGTGCGGATCCCCTCTTTGTAACATGTGTGTATATACAAGGCACTAAGGAGTGGATTTAAGGACCACGCGTCCCATCGTCGATGCGGCCTCCTCAGTCCGGCCGAAATATAGGATATTTGGGCAAGAATTCTACAAGAATCACCTATAGAGAGGGGGGGTGGCATTTTACTTTAATTGTTAAAATAATCAATTAAAATGATCTCAAATACAGATTGATTACATAAGGTGAGTGGCTTACATATTCCATCATGTTACTGCCTTCGCATTTCCTTCTGGTAAACTTCCAGTGCAGCCCAAGCTAAGGAGAGAAAACAGCACAGGGACATAGTGAGCGAACGCGTCAACCCGACAAACAAACACTCACAGACACACAAAGACACAGATAAACAAAGGGAAATCTGTCCAGAATCTCCACTTTCGCAGGAGGAGGAGGGGTGGATGTCAGGGGCTGTCTGGTCTCGCCGAGGTCAAACTGTGGCCAGACACCCTGAAGAGTTTCCTTTATGCCTTTGTACGGCTACTAGCGGTAATTTGTTGCTGCGAGACAAAACAAAATTAACAGCGTTTTTTTGCTGCCAACTTCGCGGTTTTCCCCCATCACCCTGTACTCCAGATCAGCAGATCGGACTCGGCATAGCTCTGAGGTGTAAAGGAGCTGCGCATTTTTTTTGTCATGATCCGTCAATAACGGTTACTCCTGCTGACACAGTTCACTCATGTACTAATGTACACATTTTTAAAATGTTCGCACCTACCTTGTGGTATAACCTGTTATTTTCCCACTCCAACATCTTCTGAATTGACCTTCTCGTCTGTCGGGGTGAGAAAGAAAAAAAAAATCCATTAACAAAAAAAAGAAAAGAAAAGGAGAGCGCGCTCAGCCATTACTCAAATGTACACACTTAACCAGTTAGCAGGAAACCAAACCGACCAAAGTATTAAGATTTATGGACTGGACACCCTTGCTGACTCCCATCTGCACCCAGTCTTCAAGGTTTAATCGTGAGCGGAGCGCGTTTTTTCGGGACTCCCATTTTACCAGCTTGTAATTTCCACTTTGTTGTCAGTAATTTAGTGTAGTAACAACACCTTTTAAATGTTATGGTGCCCATAATGCACCATACGTATTATTTCTATACAGGGCCACTAATTGAACAGGATTGGCTATTGCCCCGTGTGCTTTCCTCCAATAACACCTGGATTGCTCTAGATTGCCGTAACAGCCCCTAGAGTAATTAGTGCTGATTTAAGGGAGAGAGTTGGTCCGGCTGCGCAGCACGCAGGGCCGGGGGGGGGGGGGGGGGCTCACCCTCTTGTTGAGGCAGATGACGGGCCACAGACTGCAGCCTACTGTACAGCAGCAGCACAGGCAGCCGCAGAGAAGCCACTTCACGTTCACCGGCAAGTTCTTCTTCAGGCAGGCATTCACCCGGCTGATGCTGGTTTTGAACTCCTCCGGTGCTACCTAAAGGAAGGACAAAGAGCTTTTTATTGTGAAAACAGGGAGAGAAAACACTAATTGAATTGAAAAATGTTCAATTCATTGCAGCATGCAATTCATCGCAAACCCAGATGGAAGAAAGAGGGTAAGGCAACTCAAATTCTTGCTGCTGTAGGCTTCTTGTAGGAAGCCTACAAGAAGGCTTCCTAATTGCCTACAAAAAGAAACCTGTACAGGATCAAAGAGTTCCAGCCAAACCAACAGGTACACGCAGTGAGATGCTGTCCTCCAGAGATGAGATGAGATCTCTGAAGCGTACATTTGTGACCTGCTAACCGAGCTCTAGACCACTGAAGGCAAGGGGAGACTCAAAAGGCAGATAAGCTCATGGCCTGTGGCCGCAGCAGCCAAACAACATGAATGGATGCTCATTCCTTGCCCAGTCTGTACGCCATAAAACAGGGGTCGTAAGCTTTTATGACAGGACGCAAAGGTCTCTTTACAAACAGCCACAGACCTCGGAATAAAGACCAGCAGGGCCTGATCTGCACCCTTCAATCATCATAATTATGACCTCATCCATCACATGTCACCCTGGGTCACAATACCGAGAGGACTGTTTATTGCCCCACACTTCCCTGGGCCTGCGCTTGCCCCTGCAGCCTTTTTGTGTTCCAGTGTCCAGCCCAGGAAGCCTTCCTTTCTAGTGTGTGGCGCACTCTTTATTTCCATTCGTTTATCACCTGGAACTGTACCTTTCTAAACACTGGGGTCGCTCCCTGCCCAGCTGAGCCGGGCTTACTCATTGACAGAGCTACATTCAAGACACTTTGGTGCGCTGCTTCAAACGCCTCGCCATTACACCCAAGCCGTCCCTGAAAAGAAGACTTTAGGGAGGTTGGCTTTCTCCAAAGGCAACCGAAAGAACAAAAGTATTGTGGGGGTTCAAACTGCCCCCAATTCCCATGGAACTGGAAGAGAGTCCGGCCAATGAGAGACGGACCGGTGTGCAGGGAGAATGAAGTGTGACTGTACCTTTCCTGTGAGAACGGCGGGAAATTCTGTATCGAATCTGTTGCTCAATCCAAACCTGCAAATCAATGAAAACATTTAAAAATGAATATCAACATTAGCACCTTACATCTTACACTCAGACCATACGATAATCACAGGTTTAAATAGCAGGACGAAATCAGAAAGCATAATAATAATAATAATAATATCTCTCCCGCTAATAATAAATAATTAGTGGAACAGATATTTGATGCTCCTCCATGATGATAAACACTTCAGAAATTCGTCTTCACTATCTGTTGTACAATCTCTGTGGAAAGCAGAGCTTTATTAAAAGCTGGTAATAAGCTGTATGCTCGACTTTTCTTTTTTTTACTAATATATATAACAACGACTGGAACCACATCTGGTCTCAACAGTCTCCAAAATAAGTAAGTACCAACTGTCATGTTACCTGAGAAGGAATCTCTTCTCAATCTAAACTGCCAAAAGCGGCAAGAAATAGCAACGGATCAAACGAAGTCGTTAAAAAGTTGGTTGAGTTATTGTCATTGGTGTAGTAGTGACCTACTGCAGGGTCTGTCCAAGGTTCAAGGACTGCCATCCCCCTCATGGACGGTATTAAGCAGACTACTGTTCATCTGGCACAGCAATCACCACTCATGACAACAGAGACATGGAGACGTTAGCCCCCAGACGGGACAGTGGAGGACCCGACCTCCACACAAACGTTTACACACCCGGAAGTGAAGCACACCCCCGACCAGTGGACATTACACGAGTAAAGCGGTTTGTTTGGGTTATTTACACACGTTAGCCGCCGTGCCGCTAGTAGTCAGATGCTGTGATTGACGTAGCAGTAGTAGCAGGCTAGCATGAAGCTAGCTCAGACCAGCTCATATAAAAGCCAATAAAAACGAGGCGAGGTGTTTTTGCTTACACTGTGATGTGCCCGGCCCCTCGCACCACCAAGGGCTCCGGACAATACCTGGACAGCACCTCTTCACTCACTACATGGTCCTCGTCTTCGTCTTCTAACTCATATATGGTGTCAAAGTCCGCCATGTTGGGCAGCAGGACGCTCATGACGTCAAGCTACGCAGTTGCGCATGCGCACACGCCGCTCCGAGTCGGGGGAGGTTATTTTGAACGGGCTGGACCACGTCGTTTCACGTCGGTCGTATTACTCATATTACTCACCGCTTGATGACAAGTTGTGTCGTTTTGTCGCTCTTCATTGTTACATACCCAGCTATAAAGACTTGGTGACTAGTTCGGTTATGTTTCCCCAACTGTGTCATATGTTTGATTTTTGCTAGGCCTAGATGATGCGGGGAACTCGTTACATAACAGCCTATAGGCTATGTTTTATTATCTCTACATCAACGACTAAAATAGGAAAATAAAGCATGAAAATTAATACAAGCAGAGCAAATTACGTATTGAGAACACACCTGTCCCCCAAAGTTTTTTTTATGAATGTCATTTCATTATTACCAATTTCGCTCAAGTTATTTAAATATATAGCCTATATGCCTATTACTGATCTATTAGCCTTAGCAGGCTTATCATATAGGCCTAATTATTTAAAAAAAACATTTTTTGAAACGAATGAGCATTGTTTTTTTTAAACATATCAGGTCTATACTTTACAGGTCTATAAGTTTTGGCTTGGTAAATATTATAATTTCCACGGCTGAAGATCGGATCTGATTGGTCTTTATGTGGATGTGTCATTCGGGATAAGCCATTTCACATAGTTGGTTATAAGGGCAGTTAAAAGTTTAATAGGCTCGCCGAAACCTGCAAGGTCAAACAACTAATTTATGGATGAATTTATGACCACGAGCTTATGGACAGAAATATCCCCATTCATATCGAAACAGATTAAATGCTAAAATAATAGCCTACCTATAAAACAAAAGAAATAGAGTCAAACAAAAGGTAGACTTACTTTTAAAAAAAAACACATTTATTTACACTTTAAACGCTGCCATCAAACATATGCCTAGTACTCCCATGACACTAGAATTAGGTTATTTTCCCTGTTTTTACAAAAGATTTAAATGTGCTGAAATGGAAGAGACGCATAGACAGTTGGACGAGCACAACACATGTCTGTCCAAATGCATTGGGCTACATACAGTTAAACTTCAACTCAAACATCCCTGAGGTATTTTTTTTTATTATTATTATTATAAACAAACACATACTAAGCTTTAAACATACAAAGTGATATTCATGTTATCAATAACACAAACAATTTTAAGAACTACATTTTTTGAAACACGATTATTTACCCCATCATTAAATCTATTCCATAAAAAACAATATTTCAAGAGCCTCCAGCGCGTCGTACATCATCTTGTTTTTGGTATCTCTCTTCAGGGTCCCAATATAATCCTCATGGGTCTCTATATCCAAGTTTAAAGGAAGTGTCCTTTCAGCATATCGGAGTGCTCAGTTATACTATATTATGTGGTCCAACCCCGCGGATCTACTGAGTGACAGTCACTTGTTGTTGTATATTCCTGATGGGGGGCAAGGTGTTCATACCCTGTGGGGGATACAGCGAGGCGTGGATGTCCGTGGGACTGAGGGACCCGGGGACCGGCAGGGGACTCACGGATCCGGGGTCGCTGTGCACCGAGCCTCCGCTGCCGTACGACTGGCCCATCTTCTTCTTGATTAGTTTCCTCTCTTTGGCTCTGCGATTTTGAAACCAGATTTTCACCTGCGAACGCGATAAGAGAGAGAGAGGGAAAAAAAGATTGAAGCAAAAAACGTGAAGACAGTATTTCATCCCACCCAAAGCAGAAAGAATAGGCCTATGTTTTTTTTGGCTTTTGCGAAAAATAAAGGGGTAAATAAAAGGCCAGGTTACCTGTCGTTCCGAGAGGCCGAGGTTGGCCGCCAGCTCCGCCTTCCTCCTGATGGTGATGTATCTGTTGAAATGAAACTCCTTCTCCAGCTCCAGCCGCTGGTGGTCCGTGTACACCACTCGATATTTTTCCTTTGTTCTCGTTTTACCTTCAAATAAAAGCAAAAAATGAATAAACACAAATGTGTATAAATTATTATTACAAATGAATAAACGAAATAAACAGACACAATTCGGCCTGTCCTTTATTTGAAGTCCCCACGACGGGCCTGGACTAGTCCATGTAGGCTATCTGCTTGATCTTTATAGTTGGGGGGTTTAGATAAAGATTCACTTGAATCGATCAAAGATAGACTGGCCCCATGCTCTTGCTTTGATGTCCATTTGAACATAAGACACACAACACGAGACACAACATGAGTTATCATTCTGTAACCCCTCAGATATGTTTCAGAAAACCATTGTAAAAAGGACTGTATTGTGGTGATGTGCAGGCCTACTGTATTGTAGGTAATACATTTGACGTCCAATTTAAACTGTTCACTCAAGACTGTCGTCTTTTATAACATCACTTTTGAGCTTTGAAATAAATTTGACAATATGAATTAATAGGCCCCCCATAGCATGGCAAAGCAAATGACGAAATTAGATACCATTTAAAGTTTGTTAAGACGCTGTTTCACGAACTATGGCAGATGTATTTGACAGTAGCCTAATACAATTTAATTATTAATGGCTTTATTTCCTGGACTTTTTTCAGGATCAAAATGATCTAAAATGTATTTTGTGTTTCGTTAAATTCAATAAATATAGGCCTAACTAATGCATAACCTAGGCCTACAACAAGTTGATATTCGTCTCTATTAAGTCATTGCGTTTGACATATTATGAGGATGTAGGCCTAAGTGAGAGGCCTATGCCTGTCCAAGAAGAACATTAATTGCGGTAGTTTCGCCGCAAAGCTGAACTTAAAACTTTGATAATTAGATTCAACACATGAAAAATAAGTGAATAATTTGTTTCAATAACTCTCGAGGATGGTTAAAAGGGAAAACCATGTAAAATGTATGTTGGGACTTTACAGCAGTGGGAGACATTTGCTGAGGAACACGTGACTCTTTCCGGCAATATAACTCTCGGAGAGGAAGAGAGAGTTGGTGCATATCAAAGTCGGGAGGTGTTGAAAAGGGGGGCCAACGCCGGGATATGACGGATAACCCGCAAAAACCCTCCGACAATGTGGCAGGGAAGTCTTCACATGTGCTTTACAAGTGATGCTCATTAGCATAACAAGTGCGGCTGGCGCCGACGGCCGACACCTTTTTATATTTCAGCTGCAGGAATGGCCTGTCGGTACATTACATTACAACACGCTGTCGTTACAATCCCGTATAATGACGCCTGGGTTTTTTTTGGAGGTAACACATGAATTAACAATGTAATTCAAACAGGCCTAGTTAAAGACATTTTATCAGCCTAAAACGTTGTCTAAGTAGGACTACTAGGCCGACATTAAAAAGCGACGTATAGGCTATAGATAACTTCTGAAATGAGACGTATAATAACTAAACTTTCCTTAACTTCCCTTAATAATTAAAGTTTCCTTTGCCGTTGGTATTACATCAATAATAGCCTAATAAACCACAAGTTTTACTACTGGGCTAGTATCCTATAGGCTACGCCAAGAAACTTTGAACGAATTCCTCAGCAACTTTAAAACATCAAAACTCGCGCGCGCGCGCGCACACACACACACACACACACACACACACACACACACACACACACACACACACACACACACACACACACACACACACACACACACACACACACACACACACACACACAAATGTGAACTTTCTGCATGAGCATGTATCAATAAAGGCAAAGGCACCCTCGGGAGCCGAAAGACCACACCACCCCAAACAAAAAACAGCCATAAGTTGTCAAAAAGTGAGTCAAGAGATTGAAGAAGATCGCCGCCCAAACTCACCGGTGGAGGACGACTGCACCGTTTTACTCATCCACTGGTACGAATTGCGCCTTTCGGGCGAGAGTTGCGCCACGTTAATGTTCTCCGGCGGCGGCGGTAGCGCGGCTGCGCTGGGGGCGTGCATGTGGCCGTACTCAGGCGAGCAGTAGGACACTTGTCCCGGGGACGAGTTGTTGAGCGGCGCGGGGACGGCGTTAGGGGGCCCCAGCCCGTAGGCCCCCCAGTCCTCCCTCGGCGCGCCGTACGAGGGCCCCCAGTTCCCCGCGGACTGGCCGTGCGTCTCCATGTTGGGCACATGGTAGCCCGTAAAGTCCGGGTACTGCGGGGTGGACACGAAGTTCTGCGGGGGGAGATTGATGCCGGATCTCCTCACGGGACCCTGGTGATACATGTTGCTGTCCTTATCCAGTATATATCCAACATACATGGTGACTAAATACACATAGAGAAAAAAAAACACACACACACACACGCAAAATGTGCAATCACTTTTACACAATTAAAAAATAGCCTTTTTTTTTTTTTTACGGTGACATGGTCACACTGTAACTATAGCCTACTATCTGTAAGCGTAAAGCAATCCGTAAAGCGAGGCGCGTATATAGTCCCAAGAGGTCTCCAAGGTGATAGGCGGCCTGCAGGTCCTGCGCTGCTCTAGCCGTCCATAGTGTGGCTCTGATGACAAGATACAACCAGCACAGTAACGTGGGGCCTGACGTCAGGAAGCTCCTCAGGTCTTGGAGATTTGCATCCAAATGACGGCTGGGTTGATGATGCTGGCCCAACTGTCCCCCCTTCTCGTCAGTCCCGCATTGCGTCATCACCGCACAGTGGGCCTATCCCCAAACATCAGAAGGTCCGGTTTTTTCCCCATGAATACATTAACACTTTAGCCTATCGCACGCACAGGGTTTCAAGGGGGGGCCTCCATGTCGTCATGTAGCGCTGTGCGTCTTGGAGCGCATCTGGACATGCAGATGTTCCTCAAGTTTGTAAGCGCAACAAAAAAAGATATAGACGCATTTGTCAAAGCAATGAGGCCATTTTAATTCTCACGTTGTGTGATGTGTTGCCTTTCATGCATCTCCTCATTTACGCATTATTGACTCTGGTTTAAAAATGCAACAGTAGGCCTAGGCCTAATAGCCCTGGAGTATTGGGAATTCACAGTTTTATTTATTAAAACGTAGGCCTAATGAAAGTCAGATTATCCTCTACACATTAGGCAAATTGTTGTAATCTTGTTTGTTAAGTTATTTAGTGTAAACGAGGTGAAAAGTGTGGCTTTTTGGGGGCTTAGGCCACTTAGCCCACTTTCGTACTTTTACTCATTCCTTGTTCACACCTCAAGGTCGCACTTCAAAGCTAATTCCGGTTACAAGGAAGCGACCTCCCAACCCACGCCAAACAGGTTCAAGCCCTGATTTTGAGCCCTGAGTTTTTTTTATATGTTAATTTATTTGATGTAGCCTAACTTTATTTCACCACACTTGACATCAGCTAATGAGCTGATAATACACGGTCCAAACATGCCTGAAGTAGGCCGATATGGAACAGGAGAAAAGAAAAAGTGATTTAGTCATCCAAGAAGGACTGAAATCATCTAAATCTATATTTTTCTTTTCAATGCAGGCCTACATGTAGGGGAACTATACGGGTTTCGTTGACAAATCAACGCTGGTCCAAGCAATTATAATGAGGTTTGGCAAGCATATCGTAATTAAATTTAACAATCGGAATTGGTTGTGATAGGCTAATTGTATTGTATTATATTACAACAGGGGAGGCATATAATGGTTTTATAGGCCTAGATACTGTTAGGCCTACTGCAATAGACGCCTGCCATTAGGCCATTAATTAACAAGGTCATTATTAGCCGCGTGTTCCCTGACTTAGTCAGGGAACACGCTTTCTTTAAGTAATAATTAGCCTAAATAAACTATTGTCCAAAACAATACTCATGACCTGGGCTTTTGGAGGGCTATTTTGTTCCCCAACATATGCCTAATTCATGCAATTATGACACGCTAAACGATATAAAGTCTCTAAAGTCTACTGTCTCTCGTGGACCTATGGTGTATCTTGTCCACCCAGGACTGGTCTTAGTCTGTGTGTTCTGATCTCTTTACATTTCTCTGTTCACGTGTGAAAGCTGCTGTTCGTCTCAGGGTCTTTTTTTTACGCACCAATGTTAGATCGATGGCTACTGGCGCCCTCTTGTGTTCAGGTGCGGAACTAGGCCTACAGGTTTCATTGGTAAATGAGTAATTGCTCCAAGTGTCACTTTCGCGGTCCACCGTGTCCGTGATGCCCCGTGTGTCCGTGACGCCTGTTACCCACTGCATTCAACCGTCAACGGAAGACGGAAGGCGTGTCTGACGGATGGGGTGTCGTTCTGATTGGCTGACGGATCCATTTTGGCCTGAAAAGATAAAATGTTCTCAAATTCTCAACGCAACGAACGGAGCCGACTTGACTGAAGGAGCCACAATGCATTGCGGCTCAGCCCCATTCAAAGTCAATGGGATGCGTTGACGAACGCATCCAGTGGGCAAGAGGGGTGATACCCCGTGTGTCCGTGATACCCCGTGTGTCCGTGATACCCCGTGACTGTGATAGCCAGACATCCCCCACAGGAGGCGGTGTCGCCCAACCAACTGCCAGACGGTCCTTGGAGCTGGCGCCAAAGTGACTCACTCATTGTTACGGAATCAATTATAAATAGAGCATGTGTGTTATTACAAAATGTAAATTATTATTAAATGAAAAAAGACTCATGTTGCGTGCCTGTAGCCTATATCTTTGTTTCTTATACTTTTTGACACACATTTAAATAATTGTTCAAGACGATGGTACTGACCTACAAGGCCGTCAACGGAACCGCCCCGACCCACCTCCTCCAGGCACTAGTCGGACCCCACGCCCCGGCCCGGCCGGCTGGTACCGCCATCCCTGCGAGCAGGCAAAGGTCGCACAGCTAAGTCACAACTCTTCTGTCTTGGCGCCGTTATGGCGGAATGACCTTCCTGCTGACGTGAGGACCGCAAAGTCCATCACCTGCTTCCGCAAGAGACTCAAGAGACCCACCTGTTCAGAGTTCACCTGGACCCCGCTTAGCATCCTTCCTCTACTACCACAACAAACAAACAAAAAACAACAACAACAAGACAACTTTAATTTATTTTGTTTGTATGTCCTGGCTCTTACTTTGCTATTCTGCGTTTAGTGTTTTCTACTTATCTCTGTTGTATACTAGCAATCGGTTAACTTAGCAATTGGGTGCTTGAAACTCGTTCTTGTGAAATCCTTACTTTACTGATAGCGATTTACTGTTGCACTTTCTTCTAACAAATGTACTTATTGTAAGTCACTTTGGACAAAAACGTCTGCTAAATGCCCTAAATGTAATGTTTGTGTCATGGATTATGAAAATAGGTCGGTATTATATCAAGCCACTAGATGGGGCTCCAGGGTAATTAAAAAACAAACAACAGACAGACAGACAGGCAGGCAGGCAGGCAGGCAGGCAGACAGACAGACAGATAGATGTTAAGTAATAATTAGGTAAACTATTATCCAAAACAATTCTCGTGACCTGGGCTTTTGGAGGGCTATTTTGTTCCCCCAACATAGGCCTAATTGGTGCAATTATGACACGCCAGAAACGACATAAAGTGTCTTCGTCCGCCCCCCCCCCGTGTCTGTGATACCCCACATCCCCCACAGGAGGCGCTGTCGCCCAACAAACCGCCAGCAGGTCCTTGCAGTTTGCGCCAAAGGCCGTCGGCTCCAGGTTGCACACGACGCACCCATCCGTTAGACGCTAAGTTGACTCGTGGGTCTTGACTCGCTAGACTCGCTAGACAGACAGGCAGACAGACAGACAGACAGGCAGATATTTAGAAATTATATGTACCACATGAAAAATGTGCTATATTTACAAGAATTATTGAATAGTAAATTCTTGCCTCCATATTTATGGATGACACATGCATTTAAAAAAAAAAGAGAAATTAAACCAAATTGGGAATCTAAATGTGTTTGTCTCATCAGGGTTACTGTTTAATAATAATAACTCATTGCATTTATATAGCACTTTTCAAGACACCCAAAGTGCTTTACATAGTGTGTGTGTGTGTGTGTGTGTGTGTGTGTGTGTGTGTGTGTGTGTGTGTGTGTGTGTGTGTGTGTGTGTGTGTGTGTGTGTGTGTGTGTGTGTGTGTGTGTGTGTGTGTGTGTGTGTGTGTGTGTGGGGGGGGGGGATATGACACCTCATCCGCTACCAGTGTGCAGCACGGCAGCCAGTATGCGCCAGAACGCGCACCACACACTGGCTCAGTGGAGAGGTGAGGAATTAAACTATCCAATTAGAGACCAGTTTGATCTTTAATCAGACCAAATGCATTGTGTGCAAATGTATAAGCTTCTGTGATTAGACTCTAAAATAATAGTGCTTGTGGTAGGCCTACTATTATCTGATTTGTAGCCTACTTAAGATGAGTGAGAAAATCCAATCATCAAAATTAAACAAAAACGTTGTGTGGTTCAGCACTCATGTTGTGAGGGAACCGAATAGACAGAGTTCAAATGATCACACTTATAAAACTACACCCAAACTGAATAGAAAGTCTGAAGATGACTGAAGAGTCATGCTGTACGTCAGTTTTATTGGTAGTCCACAAGTTTGCACGCCCACAGAAAGCCCACTACTGGGCTGAAATGTACATTTAAAAGTGTGGACAAACGGTTCCATCTGACATTCTATTTACATTTACATTTAGGACATGCTTTTGTTAATAGCGACTAGTAGGTACATTTGTCAGTAGTAAAACAACAATATATTACTCTTGGTAGGCCTACAGCAAGGATGTCAATAGAACAAGTTTCTAACTGCACCGTCCATAATTGCTAGGTTTAGCTATCCTTTCTGGTATACAGCATGGATATCTAGGGTAAGATGCTATATGATGCTACGTACTTGTCATAAATCCTACCTGATCTCCCAGTAGTATTTTTTTATTTGTTGTCTATTCATTCAGTTTTCAGCTAGTTTTGCCTGTTGTCTGGTCATTCACTTCCCTGTCATTTCAGATCCAGCCATACCTGTCAAGCATGAGATTGCAGCACAGGCCGGTGCTCTAGGTCAACAAGAGCAGCAACTCACCGCCATGGAATGGGCTCTCCGGGAGTCCACCGCCCGCCGTGATAGACATCTGGAAACTCTCAGCGATCGGATTCAGCAACTCACCCAGGCCAGTCAAGGGTCGGCCGCTGCAGCCTTTGCCAATCCTTTGGCTCATACATTGACTTTTGAGTTACAACCGCTCTCGTTTCCCACCAAAAGGTCCTGAGTGACTTTCATGATCACCCAGCTCTCTGGACGGGCTCGAGATTGTGGAACCGCTAAGTGGGAGTGACAGTCGGGTTTGTGCTCGTTCTCTGCTGGTCTCCGGAGGGTTTTTCGATCATGCTACCCCTGGGTGGGAGGCAGCCCGACCGGCTCTTCAACCGGCTCTCTGATCAAGGATGAGCTGGCGGCTCAGGATCCCCCATGTCTGGATACTCTCATTGCTACTGCCATTCGCATTGACGGACGTCTTCTGCAACACAGGTGAGAGAGGGCTCTGACTAGTTTTCCCCGAGGCCGTCCGCGATCACCTGCATCTTCCCCCGTCAACGCTTTGCCCTCTTCTCTTTTGTTGGCACCTACCTTGAAATCCCCTAGGGATGTGGAGGAGCCCATGCAGCTCGGTAGGACCAGGCTGTCATCAGCAGAGAGCCAGCGCCGTCGGTGGGAGAACTGCTGTCTGTACTGTGGCGAGGGGGGCCACTACGTTTCGAGCGCAACTACGATATTGAGAACCGGGAGTTGGCAGTAAAGATGGCATTGGAGGAGTGGAGGCACTGGTTAGAAGGAGCAACGCACCCATTCATTGTCTGGACAGACCACAAGGCCTCCCAGACAGGCCAGGTGGGCTCAATCGGTTTGACTTTTCCCTGTCATACCGCCTGGGGTCGAACATAAAACCTGATGCTCTGTCACGCATCTATCAAGTGGATGACCATTCCCGCCTGCCGGAATCCTGTGTAGTCAGTGTGGTGTCCTGGGAGGTGGAACAGAAGGTAAATGATGCCCTATCCAATCACCCATCCCCCAGCAATTGTCTAGATAATTGTCAGGTCCTGCAGTGGGGACATTCCTCCCGTTTTGCTTGCCACCCAGGAGTAGCCAGAACCCTCTCTCTGCTCCGACAATGCTTATGGTGGGAGTCAATGGATCGGGACGCTTGGGAGTTTGTGGCCGCATGTTCAGTGTGTTCACAAACTACAACTCTCGTCAATCCCCAGCCGGTCTGCTTCAGCCTCTGCCCATTCCAAGTCTCGTTGGACTTTGTCACAGGACTTCCTGCATCAGAGGGTAACAACACAATTCTCACAGTGGTTGATAGATTCTCCAAGGCTGCTTAATTTATTCCTCTGCCTAAACTGCCCCCTGCCAGAGAGACAGCCAAGGTTATGTAAAATCAGGTCCCAATTCAATGGCCAGACATGAGAGGATGAACCAGGAGATGGAGACCACACTGTGATGCATGTTTTTTTTTAGAAACCCTACATCTTGGTTGAAACTTCTGTTATGGGTTTGAATACGCTCATTATGCCTTGCAAAGCTCTATTACTGGTCTCTCCCCATTCCAGTGTTACCTGTTTCCCCGAGCAGGAACGCGAGGCCAGTGTCCCATCAGTGCAGGCCTTCATCCACCGTTGTTGAGACACCTGGTGGTTGTCACAGGCTACTTTACTCCGCACCTCTGAACGTTACCAAGGGTCCCGCCTACACCCCAGGACAGAAGGTCTGGCTCTCTACTCGGGATCTACCTCTCCAGGTTTTATCCAGGAAGCTAGCTTCGGTTCGAAGCTGGCTTCGTTATACATAGCTCTCCAGCATATTTCCAGTTTGTCCTGTCTACCTTACTCCTTAGTTTTTTGATTCCCTGCCTGTTATCCTGGACTTCGCTCTTCTGCCTGCCCCTTGTCAGATTTGGTCGTCTTCTCTGATTGATTTACTGATTTTGGATTTTCTGCCTGTCATACTGGACTTTGATTCCCTGCCTAATCCCTACTGGACTTGTTTGCTACCTCTGATGGATATCCTGTTTTTTGACTCCTGCCTACCTTCTAAATAAACTCTTATGGGCTCTTATGAGTTATGGGCTGTTACCTGTCTGGTTGTGTCATGCTTTTGGGCCCACCTCATTGTTCTGAGTCTGAGTGCAACAGTACTATTTAATTGCCAGGACGTACAAACATACAATAAGTGCATATGCTTTTTGTATTATTATTATTATTTTTTTACATCTTGCCTCCATAGTTATCCAGTGATAGCGGTTGATCGTGAGAAGTCTGACCAATGGGAGGCCACCATCATGCACCCTGCAGTGAGGCTGCACTCCAGTCACTGGTCATTAGGAAGAGACTCTCAGTGACACCAGAATCTCATTCACGTTCCTCTATTGTGAAACAGGGGATGTGATTGTGTAGAATGCCACGCTCCTACCACAGGAGGGCATGGGAAAAATGCAGAGAGCACATTACCATGAGTAATGTAAAGATGGGTTATTGTCTCGTGGAAATACATGCCACCGTGCTGAGCTGATTCTTATTAGAACGCCGGTTATGTGTGATGCTGTTCGGTTGGAACTGCACACGTGTGGACACACGCGCACACACACACACACACACACACACACACACACACACACACACACACACACACACACACACACACACACACACACACACACACACACACACACACACACACACTCTGAGAATTGTTCTGTAGCTTAACGATGCCTGTGGTCCTCATGTGCCTAATGGAGGGATTTTAATCCTGTGGATGTGGGGCATGAGGGATTTCCTATCACTCGCTGCCACAATGTGTGCAGTGGCCAATCACGGCACTCTGTCCTCATATGATCTGGTCTGGTCTCATTCAGCTCACGCAGCGACCTCCTGGGTTTAAGGTCCAAACACAATTCATTTGTGAATGAAGATGAAATGCCAAAATATGTTTTTGGATTACTTAATATAGAAATATTTTTACCAAATTCTTTTTTTTAAGTCTTTTTTTTTTTTTTTTACCACTTTTAGTCTCAACAAACTAAATTCACACATTCTGAATTCACACATTCTGAATTCACACGTTCTGAATTCACACGTTCTAGGCCAGTGTTGTTCAGAGGCAACTATTATGTGGATCTACTCTGGTCTGATTGATACGAGAATTCAACAACTTGTGTTTGGTTAAAGGGTTCTTTTAATAACCTTCCCCTAGGAGTAAGAGGGGTCATTTAGCATAGCGTGTGTTGTTGTTCTTGTTGACTTGGTTGTCGATGCTTCCTCGTCCGCTATAGTTGGGGAGAAGTTCGCTGGTCCGAGGAGGAGTGAATATCCGGCACATTGTTCCATATTTAGGTGAGAGGCATGGACTCCTCCTCAGACACCATTCACCTACTAGCAGAGGGCTGGGAATGGCTTAGTGGGGATCTCAGCATTTTAGATCTCATTGTACTCCATTGGTTTAAATTAGCTCAGGATTGGATTTCAAGATGTATTCCTGGGTCCCCATAGGCTATAGGGAGGGATATGCCAGGGGATGTTATTTGTGAGGGCCCTGAGGGTGCTTATGCCCCTTGCTTTAATGATTAATGGACTGTTTTGTTAAAGAGGACACTAACCCTAACCCCTTTTTTAGGGGGGGGGAGGGACGGCGAGTGAGGAAGCGATCAAGGTGTGGGGAGGTGGGGGTTCAATTCCATGAAGTCAAGTCAAGAACCGAATAGAAACTTTTCAGGGGGTGCG
>JAOPHQ010004269.1:27500-120000 GCA_030340625.1 Merluccius polli | reverse complement strand
AGTTATTTAGCAGATGCTTTCATCCAAAGTGACACAGTGAATCCAGATACAGGTCACTAAGAGCAGGAAGGGGGTTAGGCATCTTTTAAGGATGCCTAGCTAGGCTATGGACATTGGGGATCGAACCCTGTATCTTTTTGGCTAGGAGTCGAGCACCCTAGCCACCCTACACCAGGGGCGGGGCTTCAGGAGGGGCTGGGTGGGCGGCTGCCCGCGGGCCCCGGGTCTCTAGGGGCCCGGGTCTCTAGGGGCCCGGCTGTGGATGATTTTCGCGAACACCCCCCCCCCCCCCCCCCCCCCATCATCAATCGCGCGCAACCCCCCCCGGTCGCCAACCGCGTACCGTAAAGGGCCCGGTCATTTGGCCCGCCTCTGACTTGTTCCGCTACTGCCCTACACACAATATATTTTTCAACATAAGTTATTAACAACAAGAACTGCAGACACGGTGTACCGTATAAATATATAAATCTTTATTCAATTATTTACTTCATATGCTTATATATAACAGTGATGGGGAACATTGCTTTCATTTAGTTTCTCGCTATGCTACAATGTTATGACAAACAAAAGTAGACCGATATACATGTTAGGCCACTCTCATGTTAAATGAACATTTCTTATAACTTGGCTTGGACTAGTGTACATATTTTTGGTAATTCATATTTATGATAAATGCAAATAAAACCACTCTAAATATTCAAATTGATGTTTGGGTAGTAATATCAAAAAGTGAAACGATTTGAAAGTAAATTTCCACGACGGCTTAGATTAGAGACAGACACACAAGAAATGATTATAATTTTCTCAAACAAAGCCTGAAAGGGATAATAGACAGAAAAGAAATAATATAATAACATACTGAAATGAACTACTAATTTGAACAATATGGGTTACATTTCATGAGTCAATCACTATATTACTCTCTGGATGTAATCTGAGTAGTGCTCCCAACACTGGTGATTAATAATATACATTTAGAATACAAAATAATGAAAATATCAGTGCATAATCACGTCCTCTCTACAACAAAAACAACCGTTGGTCCACAATACACAAGTTGGCAACATTTGGAGAAAGGATACAAACCCCCCCACTATTTAGTGTGCAGACACAAAATGTTTCATCTAGTGGTCATTAATCTAAACAAGCTATATGTGTCTGATAACACAAGCTGCACTATTACCTGGTTAAGTGAAATAAAGTATGGTAAATTACAGTATATGACTTTTTTGTGAATAAAATGTTTGAATAAAATGCTTAATTTGTTTTAATAAAAAGGTCCTACACACCGAAATATAACTTCTGTTGTCTAAAGTGGTCAGCCTTGTGCTAACAGATGTTGTTTCTTTAGCCTGCCCTGCAAGCTTTATTAACAATTAGCACACAAAAAACATATCAGTATTTTTCCATATATATTTGTTCTGCCAGAGCAGATTCCCTTAGCTTTTCTATGCCATGATAGGATACAGCAGCACAAACAGCATATCAACCTGGAATGAAATGCTGGTATGTAATATGTTGTTAATATAAAAAGAGAGATAATGAAAGTAAATCCTTTGGTTTAAATTTCAGTGTAAAATCTAAAAACTGTCTTTCTCTTGTTCCCTTTCTCTTCTTCCTTTGAATCTCTCCTTCATCTTTGAACCAGAATAAGGAAATACAACTAAATAACCTCACCCTAACCCTCTTCACGTAGGATGACCATGTAAATTCAAAATCAGTCCATCTTTACCCTTAATGTCTACCCTGTTCCCTTAATAAACCATACGGACAATGGTCTGTGTTGAACAAGCCTTTCAACCACGTAACACTTTCCTTCCTCTCTCCAACCTGAGTTATCATAGCTATCATGATATCAATACATAAAATAATCCTTGTGTAAATAATCCTTCTTATACAAAAAGCTTCAAAACTAAAATTCTTCATTGTGGACTTATATCATATTATAATCAGCCAGGTGTTTCATACAAAAATAAAAGACACACAAACAAAACTACTAAAACAGTTGTTTGACGGTTACATGGGAGCACGTACTCATACATACTCATACTCATAGGTTGCTACTTCAATTAAAAAATATCCAAATAATAAAAGAAATAAAAGAATATGTGTAACAATAAAACACCATCCAGTTCATAGAAATACAATAGGAAAAGCATTCTCCTCTGGATTTTCCTCACACTGACATCAAGTGACATCATTCCTTGTCTTTTTGGATGTGGTTTGTGGTGGCGACGGTTGTGCTTTGCCCATGTTCACAGTAGAATACAGAAAATACCTGAGGCTGTCAGCTGTTCTACAGGGTGTCACAGGGGGGTTGTTACAGTGCGGTTTGCCGTCTCATCGCTGGACAGAGATGAGTCACAGTTGACTGGTCCTGAACAGCACTGGTTCACAAGGATGTCCGGAAACCACAAACGTTGTTTGTGTGCTGAACCTGTGGCCTGAACTAAGCTAGCAGGAAGAGGAGGAGGAGGAAGAGGAGGAGGAGGAGGAGGAGGAAGAGGAGGCGATGGTGTGTTGGCTGTTGGAGTCCAGTGGTGTGTGAATGGCAGCTTTCCTCTACCTTTACCGGAAGACTGAATCCGGCCATTTTTATGGCATTCACGTGTGAAAGGGGCTTATGTGTGCGTGCCAGGCGCTAGGCGGGCTACACAGGGGGCGCGGAGTAACGCACCACATAGTTGTAGTCAGGCGGGGGGCTGTGGCACTCCAGGGCAGGCTCCAGGCCCGAGTCGTCCAGCCCGCTGAAGTCCAGCGTCGGGACCGCAGACGGGTACTTCTCCCTCTCACCGTCCGCCAGCACACACTCCTTACTCTTACTGACTGCCTTCATCCTGAGGACACACACATATGCACGCGCACACACACACACACACACACACACACACACATCAAAACCAATCCCAGAGCTCAACATAATACACATAAGACTATGTGAACTGTGACACCGGCGGTGTGGTTTGAAATTTGCGAAGGCTGAAACAAAAATCCTGACTGAATAATACTCATCATGGCGAGGCGAGAGAGAAAGATGTGTGTGTGTGTAGGGGGGAGCACTCGTATCTAAGGAGCGGGCTGCTGTCCCCATTCATAAATGATGCAATCAATCATTCCCGCCTTTTCTGGTCCACTTGATGCACAGAATATGAGTAATTGCCAGCTATTGTTTTTGAGACGTTGCCATGGCTTCCTGTAACTCCTCTCCCAGGGGCCAAAGGGTCGCCTCCCAGTCGGGGTGAAGGACAGGGAGCTGTGCTGGAATGCCATTTTAATGAATCAACGGGTGCCAGGCTTGGGTGCGTGTGTGTGTGTGTGTGTGCCTGTGTGTTTGGACTGGTGTGGCAAGAACGTGTGTGCACGATCTGCTCAAATCTATTTGTCTATATGTGGGCTAATGTTATGGGGTGATATGGTCGCTACGTGTGTGTGCGTGCGCGCGTGTGTGCGTGTGTCCGGGGAGGTGGTGACCAGGTGGAATTTTTGCAGCAAAAAAAACAAAACAGAGTAGCATAACAGTGGCTGGGGGAGGCCCTAGCGAACCCTGGTAAGGTCAGAGGTGACAGTGATTGAGTGGTGGGCCAGCAGGGCGCCACCCGCCCTCTCAATATTAATATAGATGTTCTAGATCATTCTGTTCATGGACCCGCTCTTTCCCTTTCTACTGAAGAAGCCCTGGTTACATTGACATTTGTCATGTGTCATAAATGTGTCACCCAAGCGTGGTTCCTTGATGTTTTTTGTCACTTTGTGGTCACTGGAGCGCAAAGTGATAAAATACAATATTCTGTATCGCCGTCTACCTTGACTGGGGTGGTTTGCCCACGATTTCTCTGACGAAAACTCAATAGTTTATGCTGCTTCCTTTTCACTTAATTTGTGTTTGTCAAACATTTATACAATCTGTTTTTTTATTAAGATCCATTGGTGCTTTGAAATACTCTCATTAACAACATGGCTGAAAATTGGAGCACATTTAGACCAATTCATTCCCTTCTTTTTTATTTTGCTAATTTTTTCATTTATAGTAGAGCACATTGTTTTTTAAAGAAGAAGTAATTCTGTCTGCTAGTTGTGGACAGAATATACTGCCACAAGGTTTAAAGTGCAAGTACTAAGTCCAGGGTCATGACCCTGCATATTAACCCCGCCACTGGTAGCAGTTAAATTAATACGTAAACCCAAACTTCACCTACAGAGAGAGAGAGAGAGAGAGAAGAGAGATCGACAGGGAGAGAGTGGGAGAGAGGTATAGAGCGAGAATGAGAGAGAGGGGTAGAGGGAGCGAGAGGGAGAGAGAGAGAGAATATCCATCCCATGTTTGTTGGCCTCACACAACCCCAAAGTCCCTGTTTTCTTAAATTATATAAAAAACATATATTCCTATTCACATAGATTTCTTTTTTTCTTTCCACATCCATGCCATTATATGGTAATATATAGTGGAAAAAAACATCTGGAGTAGGCATCCATAGGGACAATGAGTATGTAGCATGTCTGGGTTAGATTCACTTTTCTTTGTTTCTCATGTGTATTCACATCTAATTCAGGCAGACAGCAGAGATACCGCTATCAGGACGAGCACTCACACCCAAAGACTGATTTTAAAGAGCCTGACCGCATGCCAATGTCCTAGTCCGTTGTTTTTTTTGTCCCTCTCTCTCTCAGCTATTGGCTTGATACCTTGGAGGTTAGCTCCGCCCACTTCTTCATTGTGCCAATGTTCCTCTCGCATGGGTGAATCACACAAAGGAGGGAAAAACCATTTTTAGGTGAAAGGGACATTGTGTTTGAGATCTACTGTGTGTGTGTGTGAGTGTGTGTGTGCACATTGTTCTGAGAGTATGACAGTTAGAACGGTGTCTGCATTCCAACACAGCTGGTGGTGGGTAAAGTGATGGATGGCAGACATACTTTTCCGGTATGTGCGTGTGCATGTTCTTTTTTTGTGTGTGTGTGTACATGTAAATTTGTATGTATGTGTATGTGTGTGTGTGTGTGTTGCACTCACGCCAGAGCCATGATGCTGTGGGGTCTGCCAGCCAGCGATTCCAATCTCTTCAGTGTGTTCATGTCATCAGAGGACAGCCCCATCCCACTGTCTGAGTGACCTCCCTGTGGTGGGGCCAGGGAGAGAGAGACAGACACAAGGAGAGAGAGAGAGAGAGAGAGAGAGAGTTGTCTGAATATCCATCACCTCATTGGTCAGTTTTGAGGAAGCTAAAGCATATATTAAGGGTCTGTTTCTATTCCTGAATATCGGTTATAATATGTTTGTTGGACATTTTTCGTTAACATACTGAATATCCGCCACCTCATTGGTCAGTGTCGTGCGGCTAAAGCATATTCTGAGGGTCTGTTTCTATTTGAATGTTACGCTATGTGTTGCGAAGGAAAAATAGAGCGGGGAAAACTCACCCCATGGTTCTCATTCGTCACGTTCTCCATGGTAACCTCGTCAAACGTCTTCACACTTGCTGGGCGAATCTTGACGTTCCTGGTTGGGGAAATAGTTCAACGGTTAACCCCCCTCCCTGTATCATCCACAGTGTTTTCTTGCATGACTGGATTACTTGGCTGATACCCAAGATCAACAGTGACGTAGCACGTAGCACACGCTTTTTATTTTGCGTCTGCAGGGCAAGAATGGCCGCTTATCTCAGCTTAAGGGATAACTGTAATTTCAACACCTTCTCCACAAACACTTGCGGGACGTGATCATTTAAGAACTTGACAAATATTATTCTGAGTTGACATAAAACTACAAGCAGCCGTCTAATGTTTGGGAATTGGGAGACATTCCTCAGAGGCCACAATGCTAGCAGACCTTTAGACAAAATATGGCATTCTGTGTATTTCTTATCACTGGAATATTACACCTCCCAGGAGCCCAAATACATACCACAATGTCCACTCTAGGGGCCTCGTAAAGCATGTAAAGATAGAGTGTGTTAGAATGTGTGTGATTTCTTTAAACTTTGAGTGTTCGGTCATAAAAATGATTTGGACATTACCTAACACAAACACCCTTACTGGCTCACACTTACTGACCTGGGGCACTTGTTTTTCTTTTAAATATGACCGTACTGACAAGCTAAATTGACAAAGGCCCTGTTCCCACCCGGTATTAACATGTGGTTTTGGAAATTTGATCATGACTGAACAGCTCTAAGTACGTCAGTTCACACTTGGTATTAAAACGCATCGCTGAGAGCGGATCTCACTTCCCCCGCCCTATATGCAAATAAACACGTACATCATTTCCGCTTGAAAAAGACAATAATATAATAATATACGCCATTTGGTGGCGACAAAATGCGTGACAGGAGGCAGCAATGCACTCATTCAACAAAGAAGAAGAAGAAGAAGAAGAAGAAGAAGAAGAAGAAGAAGAAGAAGAAGAAGAAGAAGAAGAAGAAGAAGAGATAGGGCGAGACTAGGCGCCTGTTGCTGCAGTTTAAAGTGACACCTTTGGCGCACAAATGAGGATGTATTTCCGCTTACACAGAGCACGTCAGTTGAGTAGGCGGCCCCTCAATGTGGCCAGGATCACATTTGCGTTAACACTGCTAAGAGAATGTGGACATATGTGGCCAAGATCACCTCAATGCGCGATGGGTACGTGCACACCTGTACTTGGAGGTCTTTACTCGTAATCAGATCTCCAAAACCACATGTTAATACCAGGTGTGTACAGGCCAAAACAACAGCACATGAATTTGCAGCATGAACTGCAAAGTCCTCATTTGGTGAGTTTGATGGGATGTGTGTGTGTGTGTGTGTGTGTGTAAGGTATCCTCACCAGGTGCTCCCCGAGTGGCGATGAGAGGCGGGCCGCGTGGACACGTCTTCCGGGGTCAATGTGATGGTGGGGTCACCGACGTTTGCCAGCAGGGCGGTGTTGATGGGTATGTAGTGTTTCCCCTCCTGAAGCCCAGGCACAAGAAGAGAGAGAGAGAGACAGAGAGAGAGAGAGAGAGAGAGAGAGAGAGAGAGAGAGAGAGAGAGAGAGAGAGAGAGAGAGAGAGAGAGAGAGAGAGAGAGAAGTCAGTTTACAGACGGGTGCCATGCTACGATGGAGAGTAGCAGCTAGAGCAGCATTTCAAAACCTTGGTGTTAACACCCCAAGGTTGGGGTGGCCTGATATACATATGGAGTCTTGCTGACTTATGAGATATAGATATTTGATGCTGACACATTATTGATAAAACGGTCTTGTAGATATGACACCATCCTGTATAAACAGACTGCCTAATGATTAAAAGCCCTCAACAAACTACTACTGATCACTAAGTGGTGCAATGCGGAAACGTTCACTGGGGCATTGATATTGCCGGATGTTGTTGATTGAGTTATAATTAGAGGTCGACCGACACTGGATTATTAAAGGCCGATATAATGACGATAGTTTGGAGCCGGAAAACGCTGATAGCCGATTAATTGGCCAATAGCTAAAAATATATTAAAATATATGAAACATATAGCTATTAGATATATTTTTAATTGTAACTTTTGTATATGTTCAATATCTATTAAAATCTAAATTAACCATTTAAGTTGCTTTTTAATATGGGGGAAAATTATACTGCAGTTGTTTTCTTTAGATTGCTGTTTGAATAAAGCTTTTCAAGAAACAAATGATTCTTATTATCACCGAAGCCTTCTAGGTTATTAGGTCTATATTTTGGGGAAAAATGCAAAACATAATTCCACAGACACAACTGAAGTTGCATCAAAGAAGCTAGCATAATAATGTTACTTACAAAGTGAATCACCCAGGATTCATCACCACGATGATCAGTTGGAGTTTGTGGTGTCATGCATGACGTGCTTTGCTTCTGCCTAGTCAACTTTTGCATATGCCGTATTTAATAAACCAGTTTTCTGTCACTCCAAATGTAATCATTAAGAGAATATCTGAATGTGTGATTTGGTGGATTATATCGTTGGAATATGCTCTACAATTGGTGATGCGCTGTTCTGTGGTTTCTCACTGGCCTTAATACTCCTGCCTCCAATTACATTGTTAAATTGGCCCATAGTTGTGTTAGGCTTGCACTTGCTTACAGCATACTTGCTAACAAAACACAGCTTGCTTTCGGCAGAGCAGCAGTTATCTTCAGTCTAATGCATTATTAATGCCATACAATAACCAACAACCTTACCATGCTCATCATTTACGAATAAAGCTGTATTAAAGTTAACTTTCATTTAAATATAAATGATCTCAGGTACACAATGACATTAACTTCTTGTATGGAGCCTCCATGCAAAGCGGTGATGACCGGTGGAGGCTGAATCGGCCAAATGAACCGGTCGACATCTAGTCAAAACAATGTGTGTGTGGAAGCAGACACAAAAATGTGGGGTCGCACATTTTTCCAGACCTAAAAAATATTGGGATACGCTGAGCTAGACGGACGCCCACCACTGCCCATGTGCAGCGCAAACACCCCAGCAACTCTCTTGGCTTGCGGCACAGAGAAACTGCGGTCAAGACTCATAAATCCAGCATGGAATGCCAGGAACCTGTGATGTACCGATAGAGACAACACTGCTGACGGCCCTGAAGAAAGCACCACGAATGTGATGGTGAAAAACTCTCTTCCACTCAAGTGCTTCAGAGTGTGTTCATCCTCCCCTGTCCAGTCGGAGTTTGTTTCCCATGGAGATGACTTTCACAGAGTCATTTGTAACGCTACACGCTGCAGTTTTTACATGAAGGGATGGCTGGCTTCGTCCTTATCTCTCTTGCGCTTGTCTCCAGACAGAATCTGCAGTTCTGTCAAGTGTCATGTGGGCCCCACTCTGCTGCGGTGAGCTATGGTCTCTCAACCCAACCTTTCTCTCTCTTTAACACCGAGGAGGAGTGGGAGTGAGGATATCCATTAGGATTTAACATGATTGACCCAACAGGATTTATTATCTTTTCAATAGCACTTAAATAACGATTTGCCATTGGTCTACGAAGATAATTAAACACTTCTTCAACTTCAAGAAAAGGTCATATTTTCTGGTGTAGGTTTTTTTTGTGTATCTTTCCTTTCCAAATGTCTTTCCTTTTTTAAGTTTTTTTTCCTGAAAGAGATTTTCCAGGACTTTGTAGGCAGTAATTCGCTGTTCCCAAGTATTGTTATGTGTCAATTCCCCTTTTGGTTGCTTTAACACCACCTTGGGCAAGAATCCACTTTGCATTTTCTTCAGAGCTTCCTGATTAATGGAAAACCTCTCGGACTCATTTCATGGAACGAGTGACTTATGTGATTGTTAATAGTGACACTCAAGGACAAACAGCGGCCTGGACGTTATCATAAACACATGGTTTGATATGTTATTAAGTCCTGCTAGCAAATGACTTAGACCAGATCTAGAGCCGCTTTTGATGCTCACCTTTAGACAAGTTAAGGTTCTTTCTTTGGTTGCAAACATTTTTACCCAAATACGAGACAAATCCATCCAATTGTTTTCTATCTCAAAGTAAATATATGGAGAGGGGAAAGACTGATGCAGGGGCAGGATACAGTTTGACTCCCTGCCGAAATGTACTGGGTTCGATCCTCGATGTTTGCATCGACCTTGAACAAGATGTCTTGTATCTGAGGCATCTGAATTTACCATACCAAGTTGGATAAAACGGATAAAATCCTTCATTAAATGACTAATAACCCTACATACTCCTTCGTGACATGTATCTGAATTCAGCATAAGTCGGATAAAACAGATAAAATCCTCTACTAAATGACTGGACGGTAATGTCCAGTCATTGCAGTGTGGTGAGGCGAGCTCCATGCTGGTTACCTGCTGCACGCTCGCCTGAAGCAGGTCTCCTAGCTGCTCCACCAGCTCTGTGAAGGTGGGCCGCTCCAGGGGCTCTCCTTGCCAGCAGTCCAGCATGGTCTGGTATCTGAGGAACAAGATTTAGCACTCAAATTAACATGGCTGCTAGAGACACGCACACACACACACACACACACAGGACACGCTACGATACTTCACAGGCACGACTGCCGTTCATCCCTCACACCTGGTAACAATTACATTTAATCACACTATATCATAGTTAATAGTTGTTTTAGACGTGCACCCTTAAACCTCCACGATGCAACTTTTTTTCTTTTACTGCCGCCATCACTTTTTATTCAAAATAAAGAAAAATAAACCATAGTTATGGACAACTGTGGAAAACACCCTTTCCATGAGGTTTCCACAGAGAAGCCGTCGTCAACTTGGGCTCCACTTGGACGGCCCTTTCCCAAAACGATCGAATGATTAAAAAAACACAAGTCGCAGCGCACAGCGAGACTTGAAAACAAACCACAGCAGCATTGCAGGGAATAGATGGGACCTGTACAGTGTTGAGTCTGGCGCAGAGATGAGTGACAGAATACATGCTCCTCCTGATTTACAATCAACAATCCTCCAGGCCAGAAACTGAGGCCTGAGCCTTGCGGGTCTGGATCTAGAGGGTCTCGATTCCTCCTCCACGGCCGTGGTGTGATGAAGACCGCAGTCCCTCACCTCCTCCCCCACTCCAAACCCCCACCACGTTGCTGACAAGCTGTCAGCAGCTCTGCCCATGTGGGACGGTGGGTCATAATGATATGTGGTTTCATGGCGATGAGGGCCCCCCGTCTCATCCCCTTGGAGGATAGCAGAAGGTGCAGCGACGGGCGGAGTGATGGCTGTTGTGTGAATCAAACCCCCTGAGCTCGGGGCCGATTGGGAGCCGCCAGTCGCAGGATCCCCAATCTCAACGTTCTCAACATTCTCCGTGAGCGCTGCTGAATGAAAACCGACAGGGTTGTTTTTTTCTTTTCTGTCTTCATATAAATAAAGCCAGGTGCCCGTTTACCCAGATCGGGTTCCCTCGTACACGGCAGCGGTGTTTTTGACGGTCTTAACTTTTGAGGAGAACCGCGATAAGGAGCAGATGGTGAGATGCAGGCGTCTCCATCTGTGTCTGTGTGCAGGGCAGCAGTAGTACAATGGCAGCACTGCTGTGGGGACTGCCGGGAGGACGGCGGGCGGCTGAGATCCTGACCTTAATGAATGTATTTCCAGCCAGGTGGATGTGCTCAGTGACAGGATATCAAGAGCATAATCCCCCCCCCCCCCCCCCCCCCCCGCACACACACACACACACAAGGAGATGAAGAAAAGGAAAAGGGAGGGAGAGGGGCAGTGTATGCGTGCACAATTTAAACCACATTTCCTGCCTCGCTGTATAATGAGAATAAATTGTCTCCCCCACATTTGGGGGGGTTTTCAGGGGGGTATGGTAGTTCTGGCAGGGAGGGTGGGGCGGGGGGGGGGGGGGGGGGGGGGGGGGGGGGGGGGGGGGGGAGTGGGTCAATGTGCTGACATCACAAATGGTCTCGGAATGTGCACCGACGGTCCTTGAGAAATGTCGTGGGTGATTCCTCAGACGTTCATCGAGCCAGATGTGCTGCTCAGCCACAGGGGCAGGAGGAGTCTGAGCTGTGGTTCACATTCCTGATGAGCTGTTGTGCCACTGATGAAGATTTACTGCTCGGCGCTGACCGCAACCAGTTCATCGTCCAGGGGGCCCGGGGTCACGGTCAAGCAGACGGAACAGGATGAACCTGGGCTTACCGAGGGCCGCCGTCAGCTCCTGGTCCCTGGAGGACGACCGGCAGAGAGGGAGTGACGCCTACGGTCCATTAAACGGCTCTGCCTGTTATCTGGAGTACGATCAGAGTGTCTTATCTCGGCTCTAAACCGAAGGCAGGTGCTACAGTCATAGGCGCTCAGACCTATATAATCTGGGAGTTGTATCTTCACTCTGTAAATCAGAGTGAAACGTTACAGGAGGGGAACATTAGTCTTGGCTCCGATGGATTGTGGTGGTGTTGTTGCACTTTTTCTTGTAGCTTTATTTCCAAAGCCACGGCCTGGATTTTCCTGGTCACCTCCAATGAATGTCTCCTTTTGCTTAGTTTATTTAAATGCAGATTTTTTTTTTGTCTAAAGCCATTTGGCACAACATTGACAATACACAATCGTGAAGCACAAGTACAGCAACTCTCATTTTGAAAAAGCGCACAGACAATATAAAACAGACGTCATAGACATGGAAATAGTGTAGCTGCAACAGTAAACAGTAAATCAGAGTGAAAAGCTAGAGGACAGCTGTTTCTGTAATCTTGGGCTTTGTGCAAGCTTTTTCATCGTCTTCCAGGCCCAACACTGGACAGGGCCAAGACACAGTTTAAGTGACGGCCCTGGTTCTTACCTCCTGATCAAACAAACTCTCTCTCTCTCCTTCTGTCTGATTACGTCACAAACTGTAGGACTCTGAGGTTAATGGAAGCCCTCACGCCTCTCACCGCTATTTATTGTCTTTGAGAGTAAAACGCTACCTCTGGCTCAAAAGAGACAGCAGAATACAGGGAGGCCCTGGTACTCTGGGCCCGCGGTGCTTCTATTCCAACCCAGAAGGTGCCTTTTGTGTGGGGCTGTAAGTTAAGGGCTGCATCAATGTCAGTCAGAAAATGGATCTGCCAGCTCCAGGGCCAATCAGAAGCTAATGTTTCCCCCGTGGAAACCTTCAGAGGCAGGAATACCCATGATTTTTATCGCGTGCTGGCGACCTTCCAGCTAAAGCACTAAGAGACGGAAAAAAGATACTTCAGACTCCCCTGTCGATATGATGGTGGTCTTTTGTACGGTTACATTTCTTGTTCTTGTACTTGCACAAGAATTTTTGTTCTTGGGTAAGGTCCCCACATATCATGCGTAGTGTGTGCAGGGGATGGAGATTAAGGGAGAGAGACGACTCATCTTTTCACTATGAGAGGAGATCAAGGAACCCTGATAACTGAATGTTGACTGTGTGACTCCTGTTTTACTCTAACCACCATTGTGCTTTAATGTATTATGCATAATAAAAACAAAACAACAACAACAACAGCAACAACAACAAACTAACGAGTATGACGGTATGATGCGACGTGAAAGCTTACATTTCAGAGGAAGAGTATTGTGGAGCCCTCATTCTGGTCCCTTCCTTAAGCCTGCAGCAGAACTCCTCATCGATCTGGAGTCCAGGGTAGGGGGAGGCACCTGGAGGAAGGAGAGCCATGCAGGAGGTCATTCAGAGGTTACCAAGAGCTCAGAGGGGACAGTGGTACTATTTGATCCTTTGCTTTTCCCACAAAGGCGAAAAAGTGTCCAGGTGCCATTGACCAGGACCGTTAGCCCCAATTATCCGGTTGTTGACTCTGCAACCGATGTGTGGAGGTGAGCTGTAACCCGAAGTCTGTTAAAGTCTAGTATTTCTCAGAGACTAGGAAGAATCATTAGTTGTTTCCCAGGCCAAAGGTTCTGGGTTCGAACCCCAATGTCCACTGAAACTGTATACCTGTAGGCATCCTTGAACAGGCTCATCATGACTCATGTAGCAACAAAAAAAAAGACTAAATATGGTATATGACTAAAGAGTAAATAGTAGGCAGAGGACACAGACAGTAGGCCGTGTCTCTACATACTTGATGATGATGATGATGATGATGATGATGATGATGATGATGATGATGATTTATGTATGCACCTGGTCGTTAGGTAACCACCTGGGCCTCTCAGGCTCAATAAGATCATGCTGCAGTTCATTTGGAAATATCAGGCACCCCAACTTAATCCCCCTCCAGACATTAAACAGAACAGAAGCAAAACTATTCTACCTCCATGTTATAATGAGGAATGAAATACAATCATTGACATTTTCAACTGTTGAAAAAAAAGTATGAAAATTACTTTTTTGTTTGTAGTAAAATGAATTTGGAAAATGATCTTGGCTGTTAGCTTAGCTCTACAAACAGCCATGCAGTAAGCCATGTTGTATCTGATATTACATTGTTAGTTTTGGGCAGCATTGCTGCGGCTGTGTAATCCCTAAAATTTCCTGACTCATGAAATCCTATTTTCATGTGCTCACTGCAAATCCCTCGCATAATATCAAATAGCGTAAGCCTCTCATTTCATTACCATGACATTACCTATATGTTGTTGTTGAGAACAAAATGTCCTCTCTCTTGTTTATAGATAACAGAAAAACTATTATTATAAACATAGTTCTAAGTGAATATGATATATAAGTTATATCAAACATGATTACCACAGAGTAGTAGTCAGGTCGGTAGGTGAAGTCTGCTGATCCTAACCCCAACTTTTAATCCCTAATTTTAAACTTACAGTTCACAGAATGTTGTCAACCTGTACCAAAACTACTTTGTAATTGGGGAAAACGTTTGACCTCTAAACACAACCAGATTGCAGGATTCTGGACGCCTTCTTGGCCCATTTCTTGGTAATTTCGATCCTGATTTATCTCCTCTTGGACCAGTAAACTGCCCAGATGTGTAAGAGGTGTGAATGTCTGAGAGCTAGTGAGAGTGTGAATCTCTTAACGCCTGACTGTGAGTGAGAGAGAGAGCTAGAAGGGAGAGAGAGAGCTAGAAGAGAGAGAGAGAGTGAGAGAGAACTAAAAGTGATTTTACACGCTTCTTTTGATCTAAAGTGGGTTGCGCCCCGGCCAACCAAATGTACTGTACTGCTCCGCGTCGATCTCCACTTTCTTTTCATTCTCTTTACTTACACTAGATGTCTTTCATCTATATACGGTACACATGCAATATTTTATTCTGAGTGTTGCCATTGAAATGCATGGCATGAAATGCACTTTCACAGCGGGGACACTACGTTTACATTGATGTGCTTTTCGCCTACAGCTCATTGTCATTGGCAGCTGGGGTGAAGAGACGGAAAGCTTAAACAGCACTAAATGGGAGGAACTCTTTCTTTTTAAATGTCCTGTCTAAAACTCACTAGTTGAACTTCGCTAATGTTGCACAAAAATAGTTTTCTCTAGCTGACACTGCAGGCCTCACCCCCCCCCCCCCCCCCCCACACACACACACACCTAGAGGAGCCATTATGTGACAATAGAGGACAGTTACTACCCGCTGCAAATGGCGAGGCTCGGTTGCCGTGGGCACTAACGCTAGCTTGACCATGCTTGCTAAGTATCATAAACAGAGAGAATCCAGGGCCTAACATAGTTGGCAGACTTGGCACGGTTCCGCAATAGGAATGGCGATAGGGATAATAAAAACTAATTAAAGATATCTCAAGAAGGCTTCATTTCATGAGAGCAATGATAATAAATACGGTGTTAAATGCTCTCGTGAAAATGTGTATTTTTTTTTTTTAAATCAACATAACTTTTACACAATTATTTACTAGCTTTTTAGAATTGTTGTGACAGTCCAGTCGACTACTTTCACTTCGTCCTCGGTCTCCAGAAGCATGAGGAGACAGGTTCATAATACAGCCAGTGATGTTAACGCAATGACACTCACCAAGAGAGAATATCTCCCACATCAGAACCCCAAAGGACCATACGTCACACTGGGTTGTGTAGATCTTGTCGAAAATGGCTTCTGGTGCCATCCACTTGAGGGGCAGTCTAGCCTGTGTACACATATTTACAAACCAAATCATTCATTCATTCATATTGTAAACGGTAACACGGCAGAGTCATCATCAACTGCCATTTTGTGTATCTGAGAATATGGAGTTGTTCCTTTTTTTTTTTATACTGGTATCATCCAGTGTGCGAATTATACCACGGTCCCCGGGGGAGCCGCCGGGGGGGGGGGGGGGGGGGGTGCTGCACGATTGTTGACGGGGGGGGGGGGGGGGGGTGCTGCGCGATTGTTGACGGGGGGGGGGGGGGGGGTGCGCGAGTTTGATGGGGGGGGGGGGGGGGGTGCGCGAGTGTTGACGGAAGCTCAATATTTTAGAGCTCCCCCAAAATTTCACAAACCATGTTTCCAGGGGAGCTCAGGTGGCCACTAGGGGAGCCATGGCTCCCCCAGCTCCCCCGTAACTCGCACCCTGGTATCATCAAGTTTTCAATTAAAAAAACACACTGAACCACTTTAGCTCATTTACTTTGTTAAATGCCTTTGTTTTTTCTGTTTCATGCATTGCCACAATTTACTTTTGAGTAACCACTGATTAAACTGCAATCAAGATTGTAAGCCTTTTAGACCACAGACATTTTAATCATCATCAGTTCGATCCTAGAAAGCTCAGATGGATGGAGAACACTCACATCTCCTTTGCGCACGTAGTCGGGATCTTTGTACACATCTCGTGCCAGTCCGAAATCACATATCTTCACCACGTTGTTCTCCAACAGCAAGATGTTCCGCGCTGCCAGGTCACGATGGATGCACTGTGGTTGAGAAAGAGTGTGGCGAAAAAAATACATAAAACAACAGGCTCAGTCGATTCAAACGGGAAACTCATATGTACGTGAGGTCATATTTGTATTTTTTTTCTCTCTGCGCATACTTCACTTCACAATGGCACTGCATCCGCCGTAGTGAACACATGGTGTACTCATTTAGCCGTACTAGGGGCAGAGCATGGCTCTGTAACTGGGGCCAGGAATGCTCTCTCTCTCTCTCTCTCTCTCTTATAATGGGGTCTATTTGCAACAACAACTTCATTCACTAATGATCCCCATCCGCCTGCACCATATTTATGAATGACCTGACGAGCCAACGAGCTGTGGACAGAGCTGTGGCCTACGTGGTAAACTCACTCACTCACCCCCAGCAAAACCAATATGATGCTCATGGATGCGGATCAAAGCGGAATTCGTGCGTTACATTTCTTGAAGCCTGTGGACTGTTTTAAGAAACAAATGGATTTTTCTTTTGTGCGGTGAGATAAAGTTTGCTTATGTCAACAATACCTTGCGTGACGCCAAGAACTCCATGCCCTTCGCCACTTGAAAGCTGTAGCAGATCAAATCCTCCAGCGTCAACACGCGCTTATATAAATCTTCGGGTTCTTGGGAGCAGAAAGAACATAGAAAACATGCAGCATGAAAGCCACGTACACCGTTCACATTAATATGAATGGTGGTGATGAGGATGCATGGATGGTGGATGGGACTGTAACGGCCAGGGCGCTCCAACATAACTTTGACCTTGAACAAGACTCAAGACTTAAATGCCATTGTTAAATCCCCACCCTCGTCATGTTAAGGCTGAATGAAATGGTAAAAAAATCATATTACGATTATTTTGACAGAAATTGCCATATGATACACTATTAGTGGGAATGATGGGAATTTTTTTTGCATCACAATTTTTTGAAATCATGATGTGACTTCATTGGGGTCTGTACGAAACAAACATGTTTTCTTACACAAAGTGTGTAGGCCAGGGCATCTCTGCAGTACTTCATTTATCCATTTGTGTTATAAGTTTATATTTACACATTTTACCCTTATCCAAAAATTGCAGCTCCTGCGATTTGGATATCGCGATGGCCATATTTGATAATATTTTGATTAATTGTTCAGCCCTATGTCACGTATGCCCCTCCACCCACGCAGCATTGTCTCAAGAACATCCTCTGAACACCACAGATAAAAGTCCCACTCGTTTTCTTCAGTAAAGTGCTTATGATTAGGGATCCAGTGGTATCTCCGTCTTGGATGGGGGGGGGGGGGGGGGGGTTCTGAGGAGCGGAAGTACAACGGGGGGGGGGGGGGGGGGGGGGCAGCAGGGGGGAGCGGGGGTGGTTCTTCCAGCCCACCTGAGTAAACAGCCAATCAAACCAGAAATAACACAACGTAGAGGGACAACATGGCCGACACGCCAGGCCCCCCCCCCCCCCCCCCCTCCACCCCTGGAGCCCCTGAGCGTGTCGAGAAAAACAGACAAACAGCCAGTCCTGGACAGGAAATAAACAAAGGTTTCGCAGGGCTCGGTGGGGGGGCGACGGGGCTCCCGCAGCAGCAGCAACAGGGATTGTACTGCGGAACAGGAGCAGGAAACGTCTCATCCGACACGTGAAAACAACCAGGGGAGGGACCCTGAGAAGAAGACAATGGGCGGGAGGGGGGGGGGGGGTGAATGGGTTGGGCTTTGGGGGGAGGGAGGGGGGGTGGGGGAGTGAGGGGAAGGAAGAGCTGCTTGGCCTGCCCATACCTTCTTCCTCTTCCTCTGAGTCACAGTAGCTCTTGTCCTCGATGAAGCCGGAGCTGGCCGAGCTCCCTGTGCTCGCCACACTCTCCAGGCGTCGCTTCATCAGCTCACTGAGCTCACAGCCCGGTGACCCCGACGACACCACCTTACCCTCCTGGCTCTGACACACACAGGCAGGCGCAGACACACAGGCACAGGCACACATAGGCGCAGACACACACACACACACACACACACAAACACACACACAGGCACATCCTATTAGAACAAAAAAGGAGCAACTGCTCACATCCTGTTTGAGTGAATCAAACTATCTTTAGACAAACCAAATCATCTAATAAGATAAGAAAAGCTATAACAGGATAACATTAGATAAGCTAAGATAGGATAACATAAGATAGGATAAGACAAATAAATGTCTGTGTGCTATGCCATGATCCATAATTAAAAACACATATGCAACAATATATAAATGAAGAAATACACAAATTGATTGAAAGAAAACAAGCTTTTGACCATTCAACTCCTAACCTTGTAGACAACAAAATCCCCTCTCCTGCTCCTCAGATAGTTGGACAGGTTGCCATATTTGCAGAACTCCACGATCATCATCAGTGGACCTGGACAGCGAGTGGACAGTTACAATTACAATCAATCAATCCAATTGGTTGACTGAGATGAACCTGGAGAACGTGAGTCTCCAGGCGGCGAGTCGCTAAGGCGGTGGTGGCTGACCTCCGGGCTTGGTACAGGCCCCCAGCAGGTTGACCACGTTGAGGTGATGGCCAATGTGGATGAGGATCTTTAGCTCTGACATCAGGGCTTTACGCTCGTTGGTTGTGGCTCCCCCTGTTTCAAACGCGAACACAAACACGTCTGGTTTGTACAACGGAGCGTAACGGAATGACAATACACATGACCGAAGGGGGTTTATTTTTCACATTTAATTAGATTTTCATCCACGCTCTTTTAAACATTGTCTAAAGGTTTACTCAGGGGAGAAGGATGTTCATGTGAGGGAAAGGAATCCACGCGGTACAGCAGAGAAATAAGAAACAGATTTCACTTGTATATTGGGGAGATGTGAGATAGCATGGGCTTTCCATTCAAGAGAACACAGCTTTCTCACGCTAAAATGAAGCGTGAATTGTACGCAGGTTAATAGTGAATAGGGTTTTTTCTTTCTCAGAATCAAATATGAAGTTCTCTTTATAATTATTCCAGGGTATTCAATGCAATGAGGCCACAATATTCTAGCAAATTGTTTTTGTAAAATACAGAGCACTCATTGCTGTTTAAAGAGGGATATTTCATTTGAGTGCTTCACATGAGCTTTTAAGACACATTTCCCTTGGGTGCTTTATGATGTGGTTAGTTAAGGGGATGTCATTCAGAGTTCAAAGTTCAGATCCGTTCACAATCCTCAGTACAAGCCATGTCTGGAAAGGCGACATAATCTCGCACTAACTCACAGTCAAGGCAATGAAAACTCTGCTGCTTTTCATTAGGTCTGACCTAGAAACACCGACAGCCTGACAGACCCATTGTCTGTCCTCAAACTGTTATTAATGTGATCCCAGGGATCACATTAATAACACCAATATTTGTAGCCAGGAACGTTTTCTTTTTTCATCTCCCCACTGAGAGACATGATTCCCACACACGGAAGCACTCCGTGTGTGGGAATCATTCTACCAAATACTGGAAAACATATACAACAGTGTATTTTGGTTATATGTTCACTCTGATCACTCTGATGTTATGCTATGCTCTGTAATTATGTTATTGTAACGCTCCTGCCCCAACCCCACTTACTACCTGTTTTTGCTTTGTGTCGTTAGTGTAAAGTTTGTCACCTACGTTCATTAGCAAATCTGTTCACCTGTGTTCCATGTATTTAAGTTCCTTAGTTCCTGTGTTGTCGGTTCCTTGTTTGTGTAAGGGTTGTCGCTGATGGAGTGGTGTCAGCGTGTAAAACTTCCTTTCGCACCTACCCTGAGACTGAGCTCTGCATTTGGGTTCACTTCCCTGCGCAAGCTGTGCAGGGACGTCGTTTTATGTGACACTGTGTTATGCTATGTTATGTGATGCTATATGATGTAATGCTTGGTGTTATGCTATGCTATGTTATCTTGTGGAGGGTCATGAGCGTTGTACAGTTGTTTTGAAAACAACCGTGGTAAACTTCTAAACCCAGGCTGAATCACCCAGCCTTGCAGATGGGCTTCTGGAATTGCTCATTCCAGCGTTAACCTCAATCTGGTTTCCATTTTGATACAATAAATACACATTTTTGTGAATATTAAAGAAGGATTTTCAAGGTGATTGTTTCTAAATGACGTCCAGAAGTAATTTTACCATCTCGCGTGCCGTACACTCTTGAACTCTGCGTCACCTGCCGTCACTGGACGGTGTAACGAACCCTGCTGTCATATCTGCATACGCTCATCTCATCCCCTCATCAGAGACAATCAGGTCTCTCCTGCCTCCTGCGCTTTTGCACAATAGCAGTCATTGCTTGCCTTGTTTTGAAACGGTACGCCATGCGAACATTAATTGCCAGCACATGTGCGGCTCAAGTTCATGGTTCTTTAGTGTGCGAGAGAAGGAAAAAAAACCAAACAAAAAATAAAAATGTCAATGACATATATAGATATCTGTTGTGTGTTAAATCTTCCTGGCCTGTTCTGGACAAGCGTTCCTTCTTCTTAGTGATAAATCACAATAAATCAGTGTGAGGACTATGGTGGGAAACCTGAATGTTCAATGGCCCCTGTGTAGAGCGTAACATCCAATGGTACATTTTTGTCTATTGCTCATTTTTAATTTAATCTGGTTTCCATCATTTTTCAGACACCAGTTCACTCGTCTTCCACTATATATAATTGCATTCAAACGCTAAAGTAACTTGACGATTGGATGATTCTGACACACCGCTGACACAACACCGCGACCACAGTACCTTTCAGCATCTTGACCGCCACAGTCTTGCAGGTGGAGAGCTTGTCGATCCCGAAGGCGGAGGCTTCCACCACTTTCCCGAAGGCCCCATGGCCCAGGGTTTTACCTGGAGGAGGAGGAGGAGGAGGAGGAGGAGGAGGAGGAGGAGGAGGGAGCGTACAGGAGATGTGATGAGTGGGCCCCCATGAATCACTCTAGATTCTTGCTTGCTCGGCTGTCGGACATTCCTCTGTTCTGTAAGTCCCCCAACAGCTTGCTTCGGGCTCTAACCACAAAGCTCTCTGCTTTCTAGGGGTGTGTGGGGGTATGTATGTATGTATGTATGTATGTATGTATGTATGTATGTATGTATGTATGTATGTATGTATGCATGTATGTATGTATGTATGATGTCCTTTAAAAGAGCATTACGCAGTACGCAGGTATGTAATAGTAGTCCTGCACTTCATCTTCAAAAAGGCATAACTATCCAGTGACGTACAATGATCTGTATCTAACCCACAGATTCCGTATTTACACAAAAAAGGGTGGTGGTGGTTGGGTTGAGCGGTACAAATATGTATATGTTTATATACAATCAATTCAATGTGCTGTGAGTCACAGACTGCCTTGTGGGGACTGTGTTGAGGGATTTCATCGTTCTCAAGTTTTCTTTCTTCTCAGATACTGGGAGTCTGTGTTGTGTAATGTGGGAAGCCGGCGAAGCCCGTTGAGACTGTAACTGTGATGAAGGGCGATATCATTAAGGTGGCCCCATGGGGACAGCGAGAGACTCACCTAGTCTCAGGCGGTCTCGGGGGAACTCCCACTTGCTGCTGTCGTACTGGAGGAGTTCGTCCTGCTCATTCAGGGGGTACTTATCAGGGTCTATGATGATGGACGGGCCCATCTTGTAGTGGGCAGGCTGCTGGAGAGATACATTAACACCATGTGAATTTCATCAGGAAAAATATATGTTGAATACAATGAGATTAACGAGGATGATTTAGATCATTTTAGAAAAGTTCTTGTTTCTGAAGAACATTGCTTTTTTTCTTCAGAAATGTATACAATACTATACTATACCACACTAGTACACTAATACTTGAATACTTTAGATGTAAATTGTTCAGCAGTCAATGTTTACAGTCTTGCTGACAATCTTAAAATAAACCACACATTCTTGTTGTAATCTTGGCCAACGACTTGGTCATTTGTAATAATCCCACCAATGAACACTGATATCCTGACATTTGAAATGTCATCAAGCCTCTTCCTCCAACTGTGAAGGCAACTTAATTACTCACATACTCAACTAGCTAAACTAAGATTTAAAGTCAACTAACACCCGCCCCCGCCATCCTCTCACCACCGGCTAGACTGATAGCCCACTTCCTGTGTGTTTCATCCTATAAATGAATCAAAGAATGTTCTATCTCCCAGCGTGTTGTGTCTCATTCAGGGTCTTACAGCACATAAACATGACCCGACCCCTTGTCAGGAAATGTGGAAATCATAAACACTTACTAAATTTATCCGACCAAGAAAGCCGCAGGACCAATGAGTCACAAGAGTCACAGCCTGCATTCCACTGGAGCTTTTTTTGTGTGTCTATTTGTTTTTAATGAAGCATCTCAATGTTTCTAAAAATGGCTCCAATGTGACGAGGCAGTTGTGTGTGTGTGTGTGTGTGTGTGTGTGTGTGGGGGGGGGGGGGGGCGTAGATCCAGATGTGGATGCAGCTGCAGATCCCATTGTGCAGATGTTCACCTTTCGTAGTTTGCGGATGAAGAGGATGAGCATGATCCAGAGGAAGGTGGCGGCGGCCCCCGTGCACACCAGAATGATCACCTCCACGTTGGCCCTCCCGTCCTCACCTGCAGCAAAGGGGAGCATAATCAACTGGCATTTAGCAACAGTATGTTTTTATTACATATATATATATATATATATATATATACATATATATATATATATATATATATATATATATATATATATATATATATATATATATATATTGTATATTGTATATTTAATATAATTTAGAAAAAAAGATTGTGTTGATAGGGAAGTTGTGAAGAAGGAAAATGATAGGAGAGATTACATTTAAAAAAAATTAAAAATCACGTTGCAATTGTTAAGAACTATGTCAGGGCACCAGTCAGTGTGATTGTTGAATCTGGTTAAAACAAATATTTCATGTTTGTTTCTTCACAAATATTTTCCAAATGTTATATACACACACGCTGAAAGCAGAAACACACTTCATTGTTTATTCCCTGTTGGTTTTGGACATGCATACCAAACATGTTTTTCCGCTTCAGTGCTATTTTCCATTCCGTTTTGTTTGCTAACTATGCATGCTAATGTAGCAGCGGAACACACGTAGAGTTTCACGTCTTCAGTCAGTTGAGACTTACCGAAATCATAAGATGAAAAAATTTACTTTTTTGTACAAAGTACACATACACAAAGTACATATTTTTTCAATACAAAATGAGTATGGAAAAAACATTTGTCCACTTTTAATTGCAGCAACAAAAAAAAAGCTTTTTGTTTAACTTTCCATGCATGCATTTTCTTTGTCTTTATTCCAATCAACTTCTGACTCTCCCATCATTTGAGAGTGGCCACAGCCCCTATACTCCAATCTTGACCCAATGCAGGTTTATTAGTATACAGTACAGTCCATTGTTCATTGCTGTACACAGTATACAGTACTACAGTCATTTAATGCCACACCACTTTGGTTATATTTTTTTTAGATAATCCGATTGGCCAAGTACAACCTACACCTACCTAAAACCATGACGACAGCTTTGGTTTTGATGCTTCCCTCCGCGTTCTCAGCCATGCACTCGTACAAACCCTCATCCTCCTTCTTCACCCTCTCGATGGTCAGGACCCGCCCCAGAGTTATACCTGCAACCCACACGGTAAAATATATAGGGTCAAATATCATCGCAATATCTGTGTAAGTCAGATACTATGACTATGAGTAACAGAATCATTGGAATTTGTTTAATTTACATTGGTGTAATGTATAAAACTTTAATAATGATAACGATTTAATAACAATAACGATTTAATAGCAATAACAATTAACAAGCCAATAAAAGCATGAGTGCAAAACACTAAATGTAAATGTATTATTATTTTGCGTCAACTAACAATTAACAATCTTAAAGGACAACAATCCTTTTCCATATACATGACATTAGGTCAGAAAAGATTATAGTTCAGGGAGAACAGTAATGTTTACCTGGCCCTTCCTGCACCTGGATGTTGTTTTTGTACCAGGTAATCCGCGGCGGGGGCACCCCCTTTGCAAAGCATTCCAGAGTCAGCGTGCGGCTGCTGTTCACGTCCTGATTGGTCAGATTTTGACTCAGCCACGGTCGCTTCCGCCCTGCACCACAATACATAAGCTGTTTCTTTCAAAGGCTCCTTCCCATTTCCATTCCTTGTGATTAGCATGTCTTACTAAATTCATTTGAGATGTAAGAGTGAGAGAGCAAATGTTTAATTTTAGTGTGGTATACATGAGCCTTTCCAACTCACCCGGGGCAGGTATCCAAATCAACAGAACAACAAAAGTCTGCAGCCAATAACAAAACAAAACCCTCTCACAAAAACCCTGACTTCAGCGGTGACCATGTTCGGATCTCTGACATCTCCTTACCGTCCACGTTGAGCACGAAGGTCTTGTGTGTTAACTTGTTGGTGATGTGGTTGTAGGCGCTACAGCGGTACGTTGGTGTGAGGCTGTCCCTGGACACGTTGTGTAGGGTGAGCGCCAGAGAGATGGAGTAAGGGCCGAGTCGGCCCCCGGACACGTTGGAGGTGATGGTGCGGTTCTGGGGGTCGAACCACTGCAGCTCCGAGTACAGGTAGCGCGTGGCCCGGCAGGTAAGCGTGATGTCCTCTCCCTCAATGGCGGTCTTGGGCTCGATGGTTATGTGGTCATAATGATCTACAGGGACGCGGGGGGACGTGAAGACATAACCATTAGGAGATCCCCGGGGGAGCATATGAGGAGTGACTTTAAAATGAAATGCAGTGGTTGTTCATTGTTTACTAATGTTTAGCAGATGCTTTTATTCAAAAGTGAAATTCTACCAATAAACAAATGTATATATATATATATATATGTACATTGCATTTGTGTTAAAACTACAGTAGAAAGTGGTGATTGAATGCCCTATGCAGGAGTCCATCTGTGAGCAACCGTGGAGACAGTCCCATATCCTGCTGGCTCCTCGCCGACTCCTAACCCCAACTCTACAACCGACTATTATGAAGCACAGTCCCGAAGACAAGCTGGAATGGCCAGGAATGTCAAATGCGCAGTTGTTTCCTGTTTCATCACTGTTAATTGGAAGCACGTTGCCGGTGGACGGCATCGCCGATGGCGGCCCTGCACTCGACCAATGGGAGTGCAGCGGGAGACGGCCCCCCCGGGGAAGACAGACTGTGCTTGTTTATTCAGAACGCTGGAAAGCGCTCTGCGCTCCGTAAGAGAAGACATCTGTTATTCCAATTCCGTCCTCCTTGTGAAGCATTCCACCGTGCTCAGTCATCCCCACCTCTGGAATGGACAAATTCTCTCACACTAGAGGGGGGGGGGGGATGCATGTTTGGCTCTGTGTCTTTCGCTTGACCTTAAACTTTAAAAAGCCAAAGTCCAACCCCCCTTTTCGTCCTTCTCATCTCCTTAATCGGAAATCGTGGAGCGCTTTAAAGAGATGCCATCTCGGTGCGTTAGGACCTTGTTATGACATAACTGCCTCGATGGGTCACTGTAGAAAATATTTGGAAGTGCTCCGATTCACATAAAAAGTAACTTTCTTAGAATCGGCTTGAGAGAGAGAGAGAGAGAGAGAGAGAGAGAGAGAGAGAGGAATGGGCTGCTGGAATAGGAGTTTAAAAGGAATTCGAGTTGTTTTTTTACATGAGCGCGTGCCATTAGAAGCTGCCATATGGCCCACGATATATTTTCCTCTCTGGTGAACTAAAGCTGTGCTGCTACGATGGGAGATGGTTTCAATTAATGACCCCCATCGGTCTCTTTATTACACAGTGCAATCTGCACATTCTTGCTCGGCTCTTGCAATTCATTATAGTGCGTATGTGTAGGGTCATTGCAATGTGAAAGAGTCTGATGTATGGTTGTGTACGCCTGGCCATAAAACGAGTGCAGCAGTTCTTCTTGTCAGTTCCAACAGAGCTTAGAGTTTAAAAGTGAAATGTTAGGTTTTTAGCCTTACTTGGCTGTCTTTCTTCTCCTGATGAGTCACCTACCGTCCACATAGAAGGGGATCCTCAACATGTTTGAGCCCACCTCGTTCTTGGCTACGCAGGTGTAGGTGCCGGTAACGTTAGCCTTTCCCACCACCAGTGTCCCCACGGTCTAATCAGAATGAAAAGACCCTTGTAAGTGTTCAATACAGACATACAAACAGAATAACCAATACAAACAACAACGGTTTTGTGCTGTAATTGCAGCATTGCAAGTGTGTTGGAAGGTTTTTCCCAAGCAGTGCAGTGATTGGTGCTCCAGGGGAAGGTGCTGGAAGGGTCTGGCCTGTGTTCTAACATCACAGTGCTCCACATTAATGAAAGGATACATCTGGTGTTTTAAAACCCAATTTGTCTCCTACACTCCAGCCACGCAGACCTGCAGCCTGGGTTACATGTCATTTCCTGGAGCACACTTGCCATGCCACACTCTATTCTGTCGCTGCGCTTAGCCGAACACATTTCCAATGGCTCCAGTAGACATAATAATTTAGGAACGGTTTGGGCTGCGGCCAGATCGCGTGGGGCTGTCTTTTGTATGCAAAGCGACATCTGTTTTGGACAGCTACATCAAAGGCGCCGAATGCTGTGTGTGCATTGTTTGGCTGTTTCGCTGGCCTGGACTTTCCTCACTTTTCTTCGTGGCTATTGTGCTGACCTTCAAAAGCCGTCAGTTTAGCCGTCAGTTTAGCCATTCAACTTATTAAACGTTTCCAACAACGCCACCACTGGCAACACACTCTGCTATCACTCACGAGAAGAGGTGTGCGGAAAGCGTAGATGTTGCTTCTTCAATCATGTTGTCCGCCCCGTGTTGTTACGACATTTGTCACAGCACTGACAGAGCGGCTGTGAGGTGTCGCGTTACGGCTATTACTCACAACAATGTAACCCAAGACCAAAAAGCACTAATTTCAACAAGTGCACGTGGGTCCTTAAGTGGTGACCTGACCAGGCACACTGTGCACTGGGGTGCACAGTGTCCCCTGGGGTCTCTGCCCACCCCCACCACCGTCCACAGCACCGTCACTGCACCCACCAATGAATTCTACAGCTATTTTGGCCCTAGCCGGTCCCCCCATTTTCTCCACTAAGCATCACTGGGAGGAGCCCCCCCCACCTCTCTCTCTCTCTCGGTCTCTCTCTCTGAGGCCAGGCCGGACCGCTTTCTGATTCATAGGCCACCGCGATTTATGAGAGCTGACAGAGAGGAATTTACTCTTAGTCAAACCCTCTGCTTTTAAACCGGTCTGTGTTGTCATTGACCCTCAGCGTTCACCCTCATAAAGCACCCACTTTTTGGCGACAAGAGCTCATAAATAGCGGCCCGCTCCCTATTCACGTCAATCAAAGTTCGGAGTCGAAGCCTGATTGTGTGGACGAAACCCTGATCACACGTTATGCATAACATTTTGATGTGATTTTATATTTTTTTACATTTTATAAGGGGGAATAAAATGTACGGTATAAATCATGGCTTTGATCATGGCAGAAACACCAATGCGCCCTTAATGCAAAGTTTACCAGACCAGCTCATATGTTTGTTGAGTAATTTCTTAAGCTGTTGTCTTTGGGTGGATCGGCGTGGATTTATGCCCCCAGTTTGACCTGCTCTGCTGAAAAGACCCGCCTGTGTGGTGGGCGGGTGTGGGGGTTCTCTCACCTAATCCTATAGATAGACATTTGGCAGGGCGGCGGTGGAGGTCTGCTCCTCATTATGGTCGGGGATAAGTGGCTGTAGTAACAACCTCCCTCAGGACATTCTCGCTAACGTCTACAGTCCCTAGCTTACAGAATGCTAGGGGTTTACATGTCGAGATTCAGCGAAATGAGATTCCTGTTTTGAATAAGCAACCAACATTGTGACCTACTAGAAAACCACAGATTTTTTGTGTTTTTTAACATTGATTGTGACAACTTAAAGCAAAACAATTGACGTCTAAATATCTTACAATCTACTGCGTATTGTATCTTTAAAACTTGGATGACTATAACAATACTGTTTCCAATTTCTTCCTTCAAAAATATATTTGAAAGGGTGCCCTGTTGTGAATTAGTATGATGTAATCACCACCCTTGCACATACTCAAAGTGCACATCACCACTTAGAGTGTACAACTTACTCAAAAGAGCTGCAGACTTGCGTGGTGTAATTCCTCATCACGGGTCAATGTACTCGTGAAGGTGCATGCTTGGCTTCAGCCATAAGGCTATCGTGCTATTTATGAGGCGTGCAGTGCACTGAGAGTGTTCTAGCAGACGGGGAGATTCATTGATTTCAAAATAAAAGCGGCTATTTGGCAAGCGGCAGGCAGGCCCTGCAGCTGCTTCATTTAAAGGGGCGGCTCCACAAATATCAGACTATGGACAAGGGAGTGTCATTTATTTTGGCAGGTTGGAAAGGATTGGCGTTTGTCAGTTATAAGGCGTTGTTGATGTATTGGGAAAGAGCAAGAAAACACCGGAGAAATAGATTCACGTGGTGTTATCTGAGGAGAATCGCTTCTGGTAAAAGTGATATAATTAGAGCTTCTGTATAAACTGTATTTGTATCAAGTTAAGATGTACTTTATTAATTAAATGGGGAATTAGGTTCATTAGTAAAGATAAATCTCTTCAATCTACTATACAGATGTCCTATATATGGTGGTCATCATAACAAATATAAATTATACAACACAATTATGATGTGAGTAAAGAGATCCTTCATGTTGGATGTTTTGATCTGATCTGCTGTAGATGAACAGACTGAAGATTAATTACTTTTAAAACATTGCAGACATCGCTGTATTAAACATTCATCAACAACAGTGTGATTTCATTACTGTTGGACTAGGATCGGGGGACTAATGAGACGGATCACGGCATAGTTGTGTCTTTCCTTGATAACCACTTAAAATAAAGACAATCATAAACAAATGACGAATTACCTTGTTCTTTCCCTGCACCACTTTGGTCATGGTGTGCATCCCTTCAATCCAGTTGCGGGGGTAATTTCCCCTGCTGTGCATCTCTACAGCGATGGGCGCGGTGTTATTAACACACCTACAGGGGGAAAGACAATACAGCTCAGCACACACATCTGTCTACTGGGAAAATTGTATTTGAAATGGAACCTATTGTTCAACAGATGCTCTATGAATCCCAATCCACAATGGTGAAGATGCTTATATAGTTAGAAACCCTGATCATTTGGGATCATACAGTGCAACCGATTTTGGGCCAGATATCCTTATTACCACTGTAGAACTTCTGGCTCTAGCTGCTATTAGTCCTGTGGGACTACTACTGGCCATCAGCATCCATTATGAGGGAGCTGGGAGCAAGTATAGAGGGCTAAAGAAAGCCTGCTCTCTGACACAACCACACACTGTGCACACTCATGCACGCATGCACTCACACACATGCACACACACACACACACACACACACACACACACACACACACACACACACACACACACACACACACACACACACACACACACACACACACACACACACACACACACACACACATACACACACACACACACATACACACACTCACACTCACACTCAGAAACAATCAGGCTGATGAGAGAAGCAGCGGAGGAAACAGCAGCATGACAGGAAGGGCCATGCTGTGCGTCACCTTGGACAGGAAACCCCTCCTCCCCTCCGCATTCTGGCCAGGGGAGATAAGGCTGATCCTCAGACCTGAGCGGGTCAACAAGAGATGGTCGATAACTCTTCAACCTGCTGATAAAGCCAGCGACCTGGACCCAAGCAGACTCCCCCACTGCTCACCCTCGCTTCCCATTTCCAGCTACCTAAGAGCCGTGCACTAAGCTTTGCTTCCTAACCCGAGTCTACGCCGCCGGTCCTCGCCTGCTTCCCCCTCCTGCAGAGCCACTGACAGAGCAGCTTGGTTCGAGGAGGACTCTGAGGACTCCTTTGAATGGTTCAAAACATTTAGGATTTGCAGTGACAGGTACTCTGATCCAGGTTCTGAACTGTGTAAGGCAAACATCTCTCAGCAGTTGTTCTTCTCTCTCATTAACTGGAGAGAAGAAGTGAGTTTCAGCCCCGGCGTTTATGTGCTTCCGTTCTCGGTGCCAGCCATGATTACCTTCACAAAGACTATTTGACACCCTATTTGACTTGTGATTATTTCTACTGTACCTTTGGCAACCACAGACAATACATTTCTTGAGGGCCACTTGTGGAGCTAATTGCTGGCGAAACACTTGTCGAGTCACACCATCTGAAGTGAAACGTGATTTAGTCTCTCCATTGTGCTGTGAACCGAGAGCTTTGTTTTTGCTTGCGTTTCTGGGCGCTGATAACCCCAGGGTAATGACCCATTGTTTTGGCCCGGTTGTGCAGATCTCTGGTCTCCTGCTGTCGCTCACGGGGCCTGGATCTTGGAGGCTTTTCACTGGTTCGCCGGTGGGTTCACTAATGGGCCGACACTCACTTTGCGTTGTCAGCTCGGACAGCCTGAGATTAATATATTTCCCCTCTGTCTCGCTCCCCTTGGCCCCAAAGAACCGATGACCACAAACAGCGTAGTCTTCTGGGCTTTAGTTCAAGTTCCTTTTTGATGATTAATGTGCTTTGTGCTGGATCAGAGTCAACTAGTAGCTGACTTCCCAGGCTTGACTGATTCTTATATGAATCCCCTTCTCAAAGGGATGGGATGTAAAGTGTGCACTTATTTTTTACCCTCTCCCTCTTATGAATGTTCAAATAAATCCTTATTTATTGGTTAAATTAATGTGATAAAATGTCAAACAGTTTGCCATATGTAGAGCACCATTCACATGTCCCTTTCAGATTGACAGAGTGACTCACAGTTCCTACACCTACCCCAGCCCGCAATCAGTAATCTTTTGGTTAATGAGCAACCCAGCTGGATACTTACTTGGTGAGGTTGGCTTCGAGGTGGCACGGCTGCCAGAACCAGAGGATCTTGGGGTGGGGCACAGCGAAGGCGGTGCAGGTCAACTGGTGCTCCTTGCCAAACATGTAGGGCTGCCTGTCCACATTGGAGAGCTCCGCCTCCGAAATAGTTGGCCTCACTGTGTTGGCCACACAAATGCAAGTATGCATACATGCACCGACATACACACACACACACACACACAAAGAGAGATTTAGGTACAGTAAACAGTAAATGAGGAATCTCAATGTATTTGTAATAAATAACGATAGGTGTGATGGACAGTGTACAAATAGGTGCCTTTAACGCCAGCCGGCCTCTCAATGGTGTGTTCTGAACTCTGAGGCGGGCCTGGCAGGGTGATTGGCTAGCCTGGGGCTGGAGGTCAGAGAGTGGACCTCCTGTTTGTCCCTCCAGATGTGGCCCCTGTGCCCACATTAGTGGAGCAGTGGCGTGGGAGCAGGGGCCGAACGTGAATGAACAACACACCCTATGATGCCCTGGTGGTGGGAGATCCTCCACAACATGTCTGCAGTAGGGTGTTTATGTTTCCTACTTAACAGACAGAAATCCTTGGTCTGTGTTGTTGTTGGTTTTTTGTTTTTGACCCTTCTATAAACTTTCTAAAACACACCAGACACACAACACAACACTGGCATAACACTGGGATTCCTGATCATGAGCTCCACCATTGCCAGCTCAAAGTAACTGAAATGTGGGTTGGCCTGTTCAGCAAGCAGACTGGAATCTAGCTCTCGGACGACCACTGGGCTACAACGACCATTCACCAGCCTACGGAACATAAAACATTGTGTGACGTATCACAACACTGGATTTTCTGCATGCTCCTCTGCGTTTCTTCGGGCTGTATATACAGTACAGCATGTTCAGGGTGAGTTGTTGACACAAGTCGGCCTTGTAAATACACACGGGGAGGATGCAAATAAGTGCTGGTGTTGGAGGTTGTGGAGGTGGTCTTGACATTGCAAGTTCTGCGTGTGTAGAAGGAGTCTCGGCCGCTTACACACTGCTCGAAGCCCCTGGGAGCAAGGCCCAGGATAATCAACACCAGCTGCCACTGCTACGTCAATCGAGGCTTGGAATCAACAAGCCCCCAAATTCCTCTCATACTGTAGCAGCTACCTGCTGCCGTCTGTCCCAGTGAACCTTCCCCCCCGCCATCTTCCACATCTCCCCCAACACAAATATTCACCTCTTGTTACTCGCGCGTTAGTAGTTGTCACGCCTGTCACGCCATGTCCTTCGCATTGCCCAGCGCAAATTTGCGTCTTTGCATTGACTGACTTTGTATGTAATCGTACCACATGAAAATGTGCTTGGCATAAGGCCCCATGTCCATGACAAGCTCAAAAAGAGCTCATAATAATAATACATTTGACTTATAAAGCGCTTTTCATTAGGTATCTCAAAGAGGCTTTACAATAGAAAACGAGGAGGCTAAAAGAAATACATAAGAAAAATGATATACATATAATATGTGTTCACACACACATACACACATATATACACGTGTAGTGCCTATTGGGAGGGGAGTTGGAGAAGTGGGGCTAGGCCATCCATCCCCAAATCGCATCTATGGCTGGACCAGGACTTGACCTCAAGAGTGCCAATGCGAAAACTTACCGTTGACTATCAGAGTGTAGCTGAGGTTCCTGTAGAGGCCCTTCTCTATGTTGCCCACGGTGACGGTGAAGACCCCTGTGTGTTTGTGCTCGATATTTGACACGGTCAGGATGGAGTCAGAGATCTTGAAGCAGGTGGAATTTGTCATGATGCGGACACCATCTTTGTACCTGCACATTTTAAACAATTCAGATGATGACATATAGGATTTCAATGTTATTAGGGATGGGCATTTGAGGGTAATTCCACATTTGAGTACAACTCCCATTCAATTATGTTTTGTTTATTTTAGTAAAAAAAGCTCACGTAAGAATATCTAATCCCTTCACATTTATGAAAATCAGTCAGCAACAGAAAACAAGTGCCATTTGAAAATAACGTATTGGACTAGGCAATAATAACCAGGCTTTAGCAGTGCTAAATTCTTATTCATGTCCATCGTTAACATACAATCTATTTAAAAGATAACTAAAGATTTGATTATTCGATAGAAGCTTTCAGTCAACAAATACTGACTTCCAAATTGAGTACCCGTCCATCCCTAGTAGTTATATCAAGTCATATCATCTCAATTTTAACAGTACACCTCATGTGTAAAGAGCACATGTGGGGAAACCAAACATGTTTTCAACTCTCTTGAAAGGGTTTCACTTACCATTTGATTGAGTTGGGTTTAGGCAGTGCATCGATCACAGGTCTAAACATCAGACTTTTTTCACCCTCAGGAACCGTGATGACACTAGAGTAACTATTTCTATAGGAAAGTTTGAGGAATGCGTGCTCTGAAACCACAAACAACACACATAAAACATCAACGAAGAAATTAACAAACAATTAGGGCGACATCGAAATACAAGATAAGCAACACCTGACCAAGTGCAGTTTTGAGACCTCACTAGAACTGCAACAATGCAAAAAGGTGCCAAAAAAACCTGTGAAATAACTTCAGATAAGATACACGGCTGGAAAATTATCTTAAAATCATCACCACAGTCGAACATTGGACCTTTATTTTGGGCTAAAGCAGCACTTACCAAATACAATGACGTTGGTGGATGCGTGCTTCGGTTTCTTTGCTTGAATCATAGCGGTACAGTTGTACTCCCCGGCGTCCTCCATGGTAACGTCATGGAGTGAGATGGATTTGGACATCACAGTAACCTTAGCTGGGACGGCCCTGGTGACTTCCGTGTAGAAACTGCGGTTGGCCTGAGGACATTGAAGAATGCGAGTGTAATGTGTAACTCGATATTGCAGAAGAACGCACAGGTGATAGTACAGTCATACTGTACTGGATTTTCCTCAGTTTTGAAAGTGAAAGTGAAACTACCGAGTATGACTGAAGAGAAAGGATATACTGTATACTCGTACAAGTGTAGCAATAGAAAGGTCGTCTTCCATCAAACCCCAATTACTGTCAGATATGAACTACAGTATATTCAATATACATATTGTGGTATATTAACAACAATTATAGTTCAACACTGTCGGTATTTCGGTCTCAATAAGCTAATGCTACCCCTTGAGGTGTAATTCTTAGCCCTTACGGGAATATGCCAATCAAAGTGGATTCTCCCATTATACGTGGTCTCCCCGGAGCAGTTGAGGATGAGGCTGTCTCCGACGAGCACCCTGACAGCTTCAGGGGTGATCTTCACTTTCCTCAGTACTTTGGCTGCAAAATAACATGAGAGGTACTTTATTGATGACAGACACGGAATTCGACATTTCCCAGGAAAATGGAGCACCGAGACACAAAAACAAACAGACATGGAGGGGGTAATCTCAGTATAGAACAAACAATCCCAAACACATTTCAATCGACATTTCCAGAAAAAAAAGACAGTGACCAGTGATTTCAGTGTTTGCTTGTGGTGACTTACTGATCCTGTTAGGAATGTAATTGGACCGAAACTGTTGGCCGTTTAACGTGGTGATGCAGGTGAACATGCTGTACGAGGTGGTGGGGTGGTATGGGATCTTGAAACCCACCGTGGAGTTCCATTCTGCCTTGACTACCGTCTCCTTGGTAAGAGGTCCCTGGGGGGGAGCATAGACAGGGTGCATGTCATGGTGCGTTTGCATCACAGGATAGTATAGTGGCTAGTGTGTTCGACTCCCAGCCGAAAGGTGCCCGAACAGTTCGATCCCTCATGTCGCTGTAGAATGATTACCTGTACCTGGCATCCATGAGCAAGATGCCTACCCTCTACCTGCTCCTTAATGGCCTGTATCTGAATTCACCCCAAGTAGTGTTGGATAAAAGTGTCTGATAAGAGGCTTAACAACCCGCCACTAAACTTGTGATGTTTACAAATGTCTTTATCTCTCTGTCCAAGGACCACTGAGCCAGACAGATTCATGTCATTGGTGTTGTTGTGAAACACGCAAAATGTAGCGGTGCGCAGCTTGGGACAATTTTCTGGAAGGTCCACTTAATAATTAGCACACTTTTGTATGCCTTTGTGTTGCGAGAGATTTCTACTTTTGGTGTTTGTTCTCGTGCCAAAGTGGAGCTGGGAAAGGAGGTAAGGCAAGGAAGGAAGGAAACAAAACAGGGAAGAGGGATGCTGTAGATCTTCTCGTGGAAGGATCATGGTAAGGTGTGTTATGTTTCTCACCAGGCACTCTGACGAAGGGTCATAATGGTCCTGAGTCTTTATGGCATGGATTCTGGCCATCTACTGACTCTGTGGTCCTTTAGGTCCAGAGACCTTCACATACTGCCTGTGATGGCATTCTACAACTAACTATGTTATGTAAAACTAGAACTGATCCACATCCTGCTAACAAACCAGTGAAAATAGACCTCTAACTGATACCTGAAACCATAAAACTGAATGATCATTAACTATTGTTTAATCTGATTACACCGTTTTCCACTGCGTTTCCGCAACACAATGTTTACAAAAGATGTGTGACTAAATTTAGACGGTGGATCTATTCTGAGAAAAAAAACACTCCTGGAAGACCTTCCTGTTCTTAAAGGAAGCAGACAGGATGGCTCCCTGAGCTGGCCCTGGGCTTCCATTCAAGTGTCCACTGTCTCCCTCTCTGCTTCCTTACAGCTAAGACTTGTATAACTCACAACACATGTGAGAACTGACCAAACACTCTGAGGGCAAACAGCCTGTGTTTGTTGTACTCTTTGCATGAAAGACACTGCCGACTTATGTATCCCTTCACATCACTGTGACGTCAACATCCAACCTGTGTCACTGACGGGGAACTCCAAAAGGCAGAGCCTTTGTCCTGAATGTATTATTGAAGAGGTACGTGGGGTGAAACAAAGTCTAATAAACAGTTTGTAAATGTGTTTACATTGCTAATAACACCACAGACACAACAGTACCTGTGAAATCAGGTCAGTGATATTGATGATTATGTGTGTGTCAATGAGACTCAATGATTTGTGACTTTATATACAAAGAAATGAAGAAATGATGCCTTACCGTTGTCAATGTTACGACTGCCTCAGGAAAGGTGGTCCTACAGGGCACAATGAGGGTGGTCTCGTGACTGTCTATATGAATGACCAGGGGGATAGCCTCATGTGGTTGTACAAAGGGGGACCGGGGATCTGTAAAGGGAGAAGCCACAAAGGTTACAACATGGGCAGGAATAGAGTAGTGTTTAGGGGGGGTTCGGTTCCCAGACCAAATGTCATTGGGGTTCATTCTCGAATGTCCACAACTACCTATTGGCATCCTTCGGCAAGATGCCTATCCTCTCACTGTTCACATGTATCTGAATTTGCTGTAAGTCACTTTGGAGAACAGTGCCATAGTGCCAACTAAATAGTTAAAAGTAGATTTGAGGTCTTTTATTTACTTGCCTCTCTAGGAATGTTTTGTAGTGAATTACGAATTACGAAAGGTATGTAGAGCAAAATCATTTTCCACCAAAATCCCAATTGATCAGCCTAGATGGGGATGGTCCTGAATGTGTATGGTCCTGGCTGTGGATGGTCATGGCTGGGGATGGGGCCTGGCTAGGGATGGGCCTGGCTGGGGATGAGCCTGGCTGTGAATGGGCCTGGCTGTGGGTGCCTTGACAGAGAACAAAGGCCTGCAGTTTGTTCCTGCTGGGCAGCCAGGATCCACACGTCTGTGGTGGAGGATCTCAGCTAAAACAAATAGCGGGTGATTTGTGTGTGATCAAGACATACTTGTGTGATAAAGGCTCCATTATTTGTATAGCACGCATGGAAAATGATGTAATAAATAGTTGAAAGCGTGTGTTAAACATGGTGGCAACACACTAACATGGTGGTAAATCACTAAAGGGGAAGCAGGCCTCACTTGGTGAGCCCAGGGAGGAAAGGGGTGTGTGCCTCTGATTAGATTTTAGTTTAGCTTGAAGTGACCCATGTTGTTCAATTAAAACACACTGATAAAATGTAATCTGTTTGGCATGTCGACTTTTGACAGTTACATGTTTCTGCAATCTAAAAAAAAAGGTCAACAGGTTTAAACTTTGGATGTATGTGATGGACAGCCTTTTATTCAAACCTATATATGTTAAGCCGTCCCATCAGTAGTCAAGCACTTAAGTGACAGTAGACTTCTACAGGGGGGCCTGTGGAGAGGTGCTTCAGGAGACGCCTTTAAAAACAGTAGCGAGGGCAGGAAATGATAGTCAATGAGCAGGGTTTCCCGTGCGTTGGAACCTCCCAGCTCCAGAAGACGCCGTGGCACCATAAACGCCCCTTCCTCTGCTTCACTCATGGGAGTCTCCACTCCCTCTGAACAGTGTGGAGTCTTGTGAGCCAGCTCCTCTCACTGAACGGGTCTCAGAGCGGCAGTAAATGATTAACAAACGATTGCTGCTGCTCTTGAAGCTTGAAGACTACATTTGATTTACATGCAATGGCAAATGACTCGACACTGACCGAACCGACAAGAGTGATGTCACAGCCTGTGAATTGGACGAAAGACATCGTTGGCTTTAACCTTCACACATATAGCATCTGTATGTAGTATATCAACCCCTGGTTTTAGCATGAGCAGAACATTTAGAAGGCATGGCGAGTCTTACCTTTAACGTAGATGTACATGTGGGTTTTGTGGTGCGGGGCATCGCTAGAGTATCTGCATGTGTAGGTGCCCGTGTCAATGGCGAGCAGGTGTGTGAGCGTCAGGTTGCTGCAGTGGGAGTGGCGTGCCTCACAGTCCTGCACCACCACCCCGTCCGAATGGAGGGAACGCCCTGGCAGGGTCCAAAGCAGCTGTTTGGCACCCCTGTCAATCAAGACCAGAGAACCAATCAAAGAGGAGAGAGAAGAGGTGTGTCTGAGATGGTGTGATCATTTAAAAGTATGGGATGGATGGATAGTGTTTTACTTCAAAACACAAATCTTGTATCACACACATTATGAATGTACGCAAACAAGAGAAGGAGTTACCACTCTTTAACATACCCTAGAATACCAGATTTTACCTCAACACCAAAACAAGTTGAAGACCTTTTATTTTGACGTTTCCCCCCCCCCCCCCCCCCCCCCCAAATGTTTCTGTTACACTAATTTTAGATGCCCATCACACTGGCTGACACTGAAACATTCATGTGATGCTTCATGTGAATGTTTCCGGCACATATTTCTCATGGATGAAGTAGTTGGGCTCGCCTAACACATATTTTCACACACTATTCATTTTAAAGCTCCCATTGAAGTGATCCCAGTGGAACTTCAAACATGTTTTGCATACCATTGCCTTTGCCTGCAGCACTCTGAGTCAAAAACAGCAGGGACAGAAACACAGCGTGCTCTCTGCTCTCTAACCTTTTATATATATATATATATAGCCTTCTAGGGAAGCGTTGCATTAGAGAGATGAGCAGAGCTCAGCATTCCTGGCATGACTAAGGAAATGCTAACAAATAGATATATACGGTTTCCACCAACCACAGACAACTTCCTGGCAGTGGTTTCTGCCAGGAAGTGATCTGTGTGTGTTTCTCTGGAAATCCTTGCAAACTGGCTTTATCTGATTGAAGTCGCGTCAGGTGGGAACAGTTCTTCCCTGCTGACAGAGCGAGTGTCTGAGAGGCCAGAGGGATGAAGATGATGGGTGAGATTAGGGCCAAATTAAACACAACATGTTAAGTCGACAGCTGTGCTTCAGGGAGCATCATTATTCTAAGATTTAAGAGCTATAATTTCAGTGTAATTTGTTAGAAATGCCATAGTCCAGCTATTAGTGAGTGAAGTAGGGAATGTGTGGGAATAGATGTTCTGGTTGACTGCGCCTGCCACTGTATGAGCCAATTTAGATTTGAGGCCGCTCCAAGCTTATTTCTGACCATTTAGGGCCTCTCTTCCCTGATTGGTTCTGGGAATCCATCTTGGATGTCCATCGCAGGTGCGTGAATGCAACACTCATGGCAGTGAAACATAGAAAGAGGGAAGGGGCATTTTTAGGGTTGTTTATTTTCAAAATCTTGCTCTCTCTGCTCTTTCCTGCTCTCTATGTTTACAACTCTCGAATCCTACCCTACAGCACCTGTAATGTTATAATAATAATAATGTTTGTGTGTGCGTGAGTGTGTGGACATACTTGCATATGAGCGTCATTGAGTCTCCGCTGTGGTGAATGGGAGGGCTCACAGAGGGAATCATCAGAGGGGGTTGTAGGTACATTCTCCTCAAAGACCCTGCGGGATACACAGCCATGCACATGCACACGCACACATACACACACATACACACACACACTCAGCCAAAAGGTTCTGGGTTTGAACCCCAATGTCTGCAGTCTGTCTGTAGGAGTCCATGAGCAAGACGGTTGCTCATAGACTTAACTTAATCTGCTCGCTAATGACATGCATCATTCTGAATTCATATCTTGAAGTTGCCTTGGACAAGAGTACCTGCTAAATGACTAAAAAGTAATAGATCAGTACAACCGCACAAATCCACTGCCTATGAAGACAACACTCTGCGTCCGTCCAGAATACAAAAGTGTGACAAATGATTTAGGATTCTTTTCCCATAATCACTCTGTGAGCATGCATGTGTGTTGACTTTGGTGTTGGTATGCAGCCGCCTCAGCCTCTTATGCAATTGGCTCTGGGCTCAGAGGGGGGTCTCGTGCAAAAGCATACTGGCAGTGTTGGTGGTGATGAGCAAATGTGCACACGAGGGGGAGAGCGAGAGAGAGAGAGAGAGAGAGAGAGAGAGAGAGGGGAAGGGGAAACAGAGAGCAGATGTGTCTCTCTCTCTCCCTTTGTCTTCTCTTTGTTATATAACAGCTGCCCAGCTGTAGTGGGCGCATTGGGAACTGGATAAAAAAATGAGCTTCATATATTTAACCATTGACCTTGTTTGTGTTCAGGGTGCTGTTGTCACATGTGCAGGTGGGCGGTGGGGGGGGATAAAAGCTTGTCTCACCACTGACGGTGCTGAGACAAGGATGGTAGTGTGTGTGTGTGTGTGTGTGTGTGTATGTGTGTGGGGTGAGTCCAACCGTCCCTTCAGTTACTTTCTTCACCGTACTCCCCAAACATATTGTCGTTGTGTGGTTACAATCGTTGTTACCATGCAAACCAGTTCATGATACAACTCATATAATAAACAAACCACAAAATAAACAATGAGTTGTACCATATGGTCCCACAAAGACAATAGAGTAATGCAATATCTTTTTTATGTCCTAGTACTGACATGCTGCTGGCTAACATCCAAAATAAAGGCACGCACCAAAGTCCAGTTTTTGTTTCAATTTTCATGCACAGCTGTTGCACATGGCAGAGCAGGCCGTGCCAGCATTGGCAGCGACACCTTCGAGACCAACTTCCTCACGTAATGTTGTAACATCATTGTTTTGCTGCCCAAGGTTATTTGGAGGGGGTGTGTGTGTGTGGGGGGGGGGTAGGTGGGTGGGGTGGTGGGGATGTGGTGGCTGATGTTCTGTAATGTTATTCAGCTCCTATTTTGGATACCACACAACTGCCCACCGTTTATTATTATTACTTTCACAAAAGATTAGGGAAATCCATCATTCAGATGATAGATGGAAAATGAAATCATCCCATTAATCATCACCCTTGCTTGTAGTACCCTTCATGTCATTTTTCATATTCGGAGAAAAAAAAATCTCTTTATTCATTCATGAATGGGATCGTGCAGACTTGTTCAAGACAGTTGTACATGTACGTGCAACCCTCATAAACACAGAGTGTCTGCATGAAAAATGTGTCTACATGGCCAACATCTCTTGAACTACTGCATTCTAAAAGCAAACACACTGATTTGCCAGCACACACACACACAAGAACTACAACTTGACTTGCCTGGCTGCACTCCATCTCTCATGGCCAGGCGGTTGTCTCTCCCCACACTCTGCTCTAACACACTACAGATGGAGTAAGGAGCAGCACACTCCCCCCCCCCCCCCCCCCCCAGCAGCCTAGGGATAAGACCCCCCCCCCCCCCCCCCCAGTCTTTCTATACCCACATCCTCTGTCTTCAGAGCTCTCCCACCTGACCTTCTGGCTGCCCAGCGCTGACCTCAGCATCAAGAAGCCCATCAAGACAACTGTGTGCTGCATTCCTCCAGCAGAGCATCTGAAAATTGGCAGAAATGGTGCTTATTGTTGTCGATCAAAGAGCCCCAGAGCTGGATCCCATTAGAGAGAGCCTCCAGGAACACACAGAGAAGGAAGTGGGGGAATGGATAGAATGTGACAGAGAGATAGGGAGAGAGAGAGAGATAGGGAGAGAGAGAGATAGGGAGAGAGAGATAGAGATAGAGAGAGACAAAACGTGAGAGAATATGACAAAGAGCGACCAAGAGAATGTGACGTAACATCAAGGTCTCTCTTTCTCACTACTCCCTGTCGTTCTCTCCATTTCTTCTCTTTCATTCTCCCCCTCTCTCATCCACACTCTTGTCCAAACCTCTGATTGCATATTTGTGATGAGCCAATTTCTAGAGTGAGCATCAAATTGTAGTTCACTTTGTTTTAACCAGTTTGATTCTCACTGTGGTGAATTGGTACATCCTCAAACAGACTAACTGGTCCGGGATCCTATTTATATGTGTTTGACCTCACATGGCTTAGATTGGAAGATTTAATCTTCGACATTTTGACATGTTTGTCTCCGAAATGCAATAAAAATGTTTTTTTTTGCGAGAACAGGTGGGTGACGAAGCAATGTGCCCCTTTGTTGGACAGAAATTTCCACAGGACACTGTCCCCGGTTATCATGGATTTTGTATTTTTTTTACTTAAGACAAATAATTACTTTGAACTAAGAACAGTATAACTGCAATTGTCGAATAATCTCATTCTCATGGTAAATCGAGAACAGTGGTGTGGGAAAAAAAATCTGTTATCTGTTCCTTCTTTCACTTTACTTACTTTATTTTTCCTGTAAATTGGGGAACTGTACCTGGGTGATATTTGGCAGTAAAAGCCACTATTACTGTATGCGATGACTCTAGCGTCGCAGGAAACCACCCTGTCTCAGCCCTTTGAGTGCTGGGCATAATGTGCGTAATTCCCTCCACTTTGTGTGACGGGGAACTATTCATCTCTGCGCACTTTCCGTCTGACCGTGAAACGGGAGTCTCGAGGGGGGAGGCTGCCTTTTTTGGATGTTTTCAAGGCAAAAGTAACAATGTGACTCCTGACGACTCCTGTGTCCCAAAGAACGGGCAACAAAAGAAGCTGAAAAGGGTTGGAGAGGCGGCCATTACTTTAGATAAAGACAGAGAGAGGTTGGGGCTGAGCGGGAATGGATCTTGTATCTTTGGGGGTAAAATGTGTTCTGTCTGTGGTCACTATAAGGATAGTTACATCAACAATCCCATAAGGAGGCTATAGGAGACAAAATAATATAAAACATTGGCACGATTTTACAAATTATGGAGTGAGAATATTGCATGGAGCGAGATTTTGATTGGATTTAGTAGCAGTGTCTACATTTTTTATATTTTCTAAATAGCAAAGAATTGAGCTTGTCGAAATTGAAATTAATATTTGCTTATTTATTTACTTGTGAAGTAAAAAAAAAAAGGCAGCTCCCATGCTCTGAAGAGGGGTTTATGTCAATGTCACTGTAATTTTTGATAAAAATATTATAGTCAAAGACTAAGAGAAATTCACAGGAGGCGGTATATCCCAGCAGAAGATTTACAGCAAACAGTTGAACCCCTTTGAAAAGAACTCGGCCACAGGCCAAAATAAGTTGTCTTTGTGATGGAATATTTTATGACATGGGTTCCCTCCAAAAATCCCTTGCAATTTGCCAACTAGAAGGTTAAGACAACAGTAAGGGAGGGAGCACCGTCTTTCGAGATTTAAAATGTCCAAGACTCCCCTTTAAAAAAGCATTAATAAAGTAAAGCACCTGGCCACAGTGAGTGTGGTCTTTCTGACTCGTATAGAGCTGTTGTATACTGCGTAAGCCCGGGGGATCACCGCTCCATACCATGTCCGATTAAAACAAGCAAAGAAAGAAGCTCTTTGAAATTGAAATCTCACACAGGGGTTACAAGTGAATATATTGCTGGTGCAAGACAAGATAAACAAGGGATGCTAATGTAAGCCTACTTTAAGATCAGCAATAAGAAACAAGCTATACCCTGCTGTTGTAAGTTTTTGGCTGCCATTTTGGCTTCAGAGTTAAGTGCATCGTAAGTGCATTTATTCGTTAAGTGTGTCTGTATGCGTGTGTGGGCACAATGTGCAGATGAACTCCTATGGGTGACCACCATATTCACTCATGTTCATTTCAATTGCAAGGACCCAGGTAACAGTTAATATTTTTCATACAATTAGCAAAATATATTTCCTTCAGTAAAAACAATGTTGCGTGTATTTGGAGAAGGTTGACAAACATTGTTATTCACAATAACTTCGTATGAAACAACATAGGAAACAATAGGGGCGCACTTTATGAGCATGTGTTACAACAGACAAATACAGAACACAAGTCACAACTGTAAGTTCCAGTCTAAACGGTGAGTCATCATGCTTCATTAACAATGACGCCCATGTGTCATGTTAAAGCACCAATGTCTACCTCTGAAGCCAGATACACAGAGAGATGCTGCATTTGAAACAGTTCTAAATCAATCATTGTCAGTTAGGATGCGAAACTACATAGACCAATAATCCCGTTTACCTTATTCGAGTGATGTCATTACGGTTAGACTTTGGACAATTGGCAGATACAGGAAAAAAGATAGATGGTAGAAGAGCAGTAGGCCTAAAACACTGATGTTGCCCTGTTTGAGAATATGTAATTAGGCCTGCATTGTATTAAGAAGCATAGCCTCATGCCTTCAATAACTAACAAACACTGTGTTAAGGTTGATCTCCACGACTCATGGGTGACTAATTGCTCTGCAATTGGGTGAATGTATCCATCGTCCCTGCCACTGTTTCAAGAATAAGGTTGGACATATCTCAAGATGAGCATCAAAGAGGTTATTTACTCAGGTAGTGTCACATTTCCGTGAACTCTGCTCGTCAGAACAATTCCAGGAGGGTGCTGCCTCTCTTGCCCCGACGACACCGTTTCCTCCCCGTCTCTTTCCCACGCTCTGTGCTGTGCGTGGACAGCCAAGGAAACTCACAAAGACAGTGCAGACGCTATCTGACTGTGAATGACAGCCAGGTTGCGTGCGTGCCTGTGTGTGCGTGTGTGTGGGTGCTTCTTTGTTTGGTGGGCTGTTTATTTATAGGAAGGAATAGGCCCAAGTGTCTACATCATTAACATCAGCCCAGAGGAAAAGGCAGAAGAACAACCACCATGTTGTCCATTCTCTGAAGGGAAACAAGACAGTGGGATGCATGATACAAGACAGTGGGATGCATGGTGAAAGGATACATTTGCCTTCACTCTTGAATACACTAACATGGTAAAAAGTTGAAATAACAAGCAGGCCTATCTCAATATAGCCATGACCATTTGAATAAGTCCAGTAATTATCTTACAGAAAAACTACCTCTAGTGGCTATGATGAAAACTGCAAGCTCGGGTGACAACCTGAGGACTCCGCAAGCAAATAGTGATAATCAAAGGACGTAACATGTCACGTGTTTGTCACCGTTATCCGCACTACCTACTAGGTGTGTTTATGCAATGTAGGCCCGTTGAATAAACGTATAGCTACGCCAATCATTAAATGATGCTAAAGTAGTACCTAATTTCTTTAAATAAACAAAAAAAAAAAAAAACGAAACAATTGTAAAGGGCAAGTTATCTTAAAGATGTTCATGTCAAGCTTCAATGAGGATTCATGTAGCCTACTGTAAATCAAATCAAATCATGGACCCAGAGCATTACAAACGCACACGCATGCACGCAAACAAGCAACGAGGATGAACAAAAGAGGGAAATAACCGCATAGTCTTACCAGGTATCGGTGCCATGCAGTACAAGAGGACAGCGGCTAACTGGAAACAGTTGGATGGGGCCATGATGTCAGTCCAACACCGCTCTGCGCCCAGGTCCAAACCCGCTGGCTATTCACACACACCGGTGTGGTAGATCCACGGTCACGGAAAAAGAAGAAATAACAGTTCTCGGAGATAAAAAAAAAACAACAACCCTAAACTTCTTCCTACAGAGAAAAAAACCCACTCGCTAACTCGTTAATCTCCCAAATCTCAAGGATAAATGTGGAAAGGGTCCAATCCCATGGCTGAGGTCCCCACAGAGGTCCGCTCCGCGGGTCGGATCCGCACCTCGGGGCTCTCCCTCGGGGCAGGTGCGACCTGGTTTCTCTCGCTAAAGGAAATGTCAGTTGTTGTTTTTTTCAAAGTTGTTGTTTTTTTACACTTTGAATAAGTAGTGTCCTTTGTTGTTGTTGTTGTTGTTGTTGTTGTTAACAGCAGTAAGACACCAACCACGCCAATCGCAGGGCTGAGATTTTCCTTTTTTTTTTTAATGCGCGCCGCTACTCGCTCTCCTCCCTTTAGCCAAAATCACTTGCGGTCCCGCGCGCGAGCCGCGGCTTTATAGACGGCGGGGGAGGAAGGGACGCGACGTCATGTCTAACTATGCCAGGGGGCTAATGAGGAGGGAGAATTGACATTTTTTACATTGTGTCAAAACAATTAAAGGTGCTACGTGTTTTTGACACTGTAGCCTACGATGAATAATAACGTTCTCCTGACTAGTAGGTTCATTCTAAAATTATTATTAATAATAAAATATTGTTATATAATAATGTTAGCCTATATAGCCTAAATGATAATATAAATTACTTCTTATACTTTCTCGTGTTTGCTTACCCTTTAGATTGATCGTGCCACCAATTGTTATAAGTGGAAAATCAATGTGAGTTTAAGTTGACAACTTGTATAATCACTTTGCAGTTGTGGTGCATGTGGTGCATGCCAGATTTTCAGATGAAACAAGATCTTGCTTGAACCCTATGTTTTTAAAGTTCAGAATTGAGGAGGGGATATCAAATTTATGAAATTAAAGGACAATGGGCTTCATAAACAATAAATGCAACAAATAGCACCACCAGGACTTCAATTAGATTAGTCTCATTAACACGTAATGAAGCAGTAAAGTGCTTTAAAACATAGACCTTGGTGCATACAATGTGCTTCCATTTTCCACTTAATATACATTGACATACCCATATAAATGTGCAGCCCTTAAGTTACCCAGTTCCACATGGTTACGAACTGCAGGAAATAAAAAAAGACATTTCTACATTGATTGTTTTCTCACATGAGCCTTTTGTTTAACTGATAAAATCAAAGTTATCTTGAACATCCATGATGTTCTCAGACTCTCAAATGCTTGTCAGCAGCCAAAAAAGTAAACAATCATTATTTGAGCAGAAACACCTATCTGTCTGGTTTTTAAGATAAATATTTGCCGGGGTTTATTTTTAACTTTAGTAACAGGATATACAGCTTTTTATATCAATGTCAATAAACTGTGTGTGTGTGTGTGTTCTCTGTCAGTGAGCACCGTGCTGTGTGTGGATGTGCCACAGACCGACGTCTTCACTACAATAACTATGCGTGTTGCAGGTCTGTAAATAACAGCATCCTGGCCTCACCTTTCCGCCTGTGGCCGGATGGACCACCAACAAGTCTGCCATTTTTAAAATCTTGTTTCTCTGCGGCTTCTGTTGGTAGTGAGGAGTCGACACACAAAGCAAATGTTTAAGTGTCTCATTCCTCCTGTCTCATGTAGGAGAAAACAGGGATATATGAAAACATGGGCATAGATAAAACTCGCTTTGAGGAGTATTTACATTTTATGCTACATTTTCTTTCTATCAGCAGACACACAATTCACCAGAACTATGAAAAAGTTTGATTGTAAAGTCTAACTGCAAAATTGTATTAGCAGTCATATACAGTCATTCAAAAGGCTTAAAAACAATCAAAGCTTTGATAGTTTCAGTCATAACGTGAAGACAAATCTAGGATTGCATTTATTTTGTCTGTTACAATGCTATACACCACACCACACTACACTACACTACACTACACTACACTGTATATACTGTACACATACATTGTGGTAGCCACTATAAATTGTATTGTATGGAAGTATATTATATAGCATAGTAGACACACTATGCTCATATACAATACTACTATTACTATACAATATTTAGTGGCTACCGTATGCTACTACTTGTCGTATAGCCACTCTTTGGAGAAGCAGGCATTCCCACCGGGCCAGGAGGAAGCAGATAAGTCTCCCCCTGGAACAATTGCTGGAAGCGCAAGCTGAGAGGGGTGGGCTTTTAAGACGTTTCTACTTTAGGGTCCTGTGTAGAAAAACACAATATGGTGGACTGAGACCATTTCTGCACACAGCTTGCACTCTTTCCTTTTGAGCTGACAATAAAGTGCACAGTAAAAGGACCCGTGGCAACAAAGATGTTGTTGAGGAGGGCCATTGGAGGGGGCTGCCTCCCCTGTCCCGTCCGTCTTGGTGAACAAATAACCCTTGGGCGTGTGTGTGTGTGTGTGTGAACTTCCAAAATGTTCATCGTACCGTGGCGTCGGACAGATGTCTTAATCAACAAAACAGGATGCATTGCTACATGAGCCTATCTAATCGTATACAAATTGTGTTGTTATTCATTTTATGTTGTTATTTTTTATGATTTGTTATCTTTGACATAAACGTGGTCTGGAAATGTCCTAGTTGTTTGAGTCAGGCTTAGTAGTACAGTTAATTATCAACTCACATGCAGGTCACATTGGAAAGTATAATATATTTGAACACATGCTGATGTGTTGGTCTTACAAGGGGCTAGGGTGGGATAGGGTGGGATAGGGTGGTTTAGGGTGGGATAGGGTGGGATGGGATAGGGTGGGATAGGGTGGGATAGGGTGGTTTAGGGTGGGATAGGGTGGGATGGGATAGGGTGAGCCTAGTTCACCTTTGGGAGAAATGAATTGGCCCACCTAACCTATATAGATAAACGGCTGCAGGGCCGCGCGCCAGGCAGAATAACGGCTGCTGACGTCACGGCTCGCGACAGTTCTCTTCGAGCCTCACGTTCTGCTGTGAACATGGAGTTTGTGACCACTGTGAAATGTAAGCTACTGTATTATCCTAACACCTGGCGCTACGAGTTGATACCAAGTCTATTTTATATATAATTTTTTCCCCTTCGCAATAGTGAATATAGAATGCGTCGAAGTTTAGCATTAACGTTAACAGCTATTGATCCTAGCTAACTGTTGACATGGCTACCTCACTAAAACTGAGGCCAGTGGAATGACGTAGTGATTTAATGACTGTTTGTAAAGTAGAACGATTGCAAACTGGTTCTGGCTAGCTAGGCCTCGGTCTTTAAAAACAATTGAATTGTAGCACAAACCTCGTCGTTCAAAATGTGAGTATGTTTTTGAATAAGTGTATTCACAAGCCTTTTTTCCATCCCAGGTCTGGCGGAGGACCTGCAGCAGAGACCGCAGGTAGATTACGAGGGCGTTATAGACCAGCTTTTTAACCACGTTTCTGGACTGGACGAGCTCCCAAAACCTCTGGATCCGCAGGTATGGAGTCGTAATTATTACCTTATTTTTTATGTCAGCGGTAATAATAACTTCTGGTACTCTCTTTATAAGAAGTAAAGCATTGGGTATTGTTGCTCTCGTGTCACTCAAACACACAATGCCATAATATACATATGTGGCAAAATGATTATGTTGTTTGTGCTGGCATCTCTAATGGCCTGTGTTTGTTTTATAATTTGGCCTTGGTTTTCAACTTCCACGTTGTTTCAACCACCTTGACTTCAGCTTGAGGAGTGTGCCATCCAGCTGTGGAACTGGGCAGTTACAAAACGTGTGGGCACAGCGATAAATAAAACCCAGAAAGCGAAAGGTTTGCTGGTTTACAGTGACAATGATTTGAAATGCATTATGATTGATTCTTACCTTAATGTATCATGATGACATGTTGTGGGTTGTGCGCCCGTTGACTGATGTGTGACTCTCGCCATCTTCTCAGTGCGCCATGTCGCCTGCAGTCTTCTGTACTGCAGTGCGCCCGAGAATCCACCAGAGGGCATTGTCCGCAAACGCATTTTGGTAAATGTCTGTTGACCATTTTAGAAGAGTATTTTGTCTGTTGTATACGTCACCAAATAAATTATTAGTTTCTTTCTAATTCTTCTTCTTATTCTTCTTCTTTTTTTTTTATTATTATTTTTTTTTTTACAGATGGCTAGCAAGACAGGCAGAACCTGGCTGGATTGTAAAAAATCCCAGTTGGCAGATCCATTCTTGACATTAGCTGTCAAGGTAGAGAGTCAATACTGACATGCAGCATTTTATTACATTTAGGTGTACATATCGAACAAAAAAGGTTACACCATACTTCTCTATACTTACAATTTATCCAGAGCCTGGAAATTCTCTATAGCCAACTGACATCTCGGGGTGATGGAGGAAGTGACCTCAATGCCTCCAAAGGGGAGGTGGAGAGGGATCTGCTTCGAGTTCTTTCTTACCAGGCCGAGTCGGTGAGCTCAGGGGGATGTGCTATTTCACACTGAATATTTTATTCTTGTGATGTTTATTCAGAAGCCAGGAAAGTGATGTTCTGAGAAGGCGCTGCTCTGTGGGGGAACAGAAAAGTGTGAAACAGCATTGCAACAATTAAGATGGATGGATCTCATTGGTTGGGAGACAGGTGCATGTCATTTGCTGATATGGTTTAGCCTTTTGTTTTGTAATTACAGGCCGTAAGTCAGGGAAGTCAGCAGGAGGCTGTGGTCTGCATGCAGCGCTGTAAAGACATGCTGGCCAGGCTCCCGAAGGAGGTTAGAGAGAACGACATCATCAATTTTACTGCACTAAACCAGTTGTTTGTACTTAATCACTTCACGTCTGATAATTGTGTTGCTTTATTTTATGATTTTTCATACAGACCAGCTACCTCTCACTCATGTGCTATAACTTTGGAGTAGATTCGTACAATCTGAAAATGTTTGAGGAGAGTTCTTTTTGGTTGAGGTAACGATTATCATGGATCATTGTAAAATCTAATTCACAAATAATCATACACAGAATCACATATATTTGTCTCTCTCAGCCAAAGCTACGACATCGGGAAGACGAATAGAAAATACTGTCCCGGACCAGAAGTCCAAGTAAGATAGCACAGGAAATGCTTCAGTTTAAGTGATACCCAGGGATACCCACATCTAATGCGTCGGTACACCTTGAGCCCCCTTTAAATACACTGCTTAACTCTCCAATTGTCATTATGCTAGGCCAGAGTATTAAGGCTCCTGGCAACGGTTTATTTGGAGTGGGACTGTCAGCAGTTTCAAGAGAAAGCCCTTAATGCTGTGAGCCTGGCCAACAAGGTGGGCCATAAGCAGTCATTTTCACCAATAAATTATACACTCGAAAATGACTGTTATTCCAATGACAATACGCTGCACCTGCTGCCTTCTTACACTGCAATTTGACAGGAATGCATGAGTGCCTCTGGACTTTACCTGAAGATCAGGATCCTTCTGCGTTCTGGGGCCTTGGATGAGGCCATCACAGCAGGTAAGACACTGCTTATTCCTAGTTGCCTTTGAACAATGAATAGTTTACACACAGTCTGGCCCAGATGGGCGGTGAGGAAGTGAGTTAGGGACGAGGGAACCTTATTGGCATCTGTGGCATATGTTCAACTGTAAATTTTTTTTAGCTAACTAATTAACATTTCCCATTTTATACATTCACACACACACATAAGTATTAAATGTGATGTGTATGTTAAAATATGCTTTTTTCAGGAGTTAATGAGCAGCTGGAGTCTGATGCTCCTCTGGAAGTCTGTCTCAGCACAGTAAAACTTATCATGTCTGCGGACCGGTAAAACATACAAAAACAAAAAAATACATCCACAAGTTGACAAATATATGTACGCAAGATGCATACACACATGCATATTCTTGTATACAAAATTTAACATGCAGACAGATAGATATCCAAATACACATATATTTTTACCACAAAAAATAAAGATACTATGTGTTTCCAGAGAGACTTTGGCATTTGACAATCTGAAACGCGTGTGTCAGCACTTTGAGTCATCTCCGGAGCTGAGTGCTGCTTCTGTCCTGCACATTGAGCTGCTGTTACAGAGAGGCAAGGAGCTGCTGGGAAAACAGAAAATAGAGGACATCATTACCGGTACCTTCTGATTCCATGATTTACTCATTGAAATATGGCCAGTGTCAGTGTCAGACTAGCCTAGCGTTGCCCCATGACTGGTGAATGGTGTTTTCCCTGTGTTAGGTCATTACACAGGTAAACAACTGACTCCCCAGTCTCTCGCTAGCCTACACCTGTTGCTGTGGGACAAAGCCGCCAAACACTTTGAGGTAAACTGAACAAGCAGGCCTGTTCGCTTGTCTATTTTAAACTCAGAGTTACGTAACATCAGCTCCCCTTGCCAGGCAAAGAACTACCTGGAAGCTCTCCAGTGGTACAACTACTCGCTGAGTTTTTACAAGGGAGGTCAGATGGAGCCCAACCTGGCCAAGCTGCAGAGGAACAGGGCCTCCTGTCTTCTCCTGCTGAAGCAGCTGGACAAGGTGACAGCTAGAGTCACAACGCAGGCCAGGAAATAAACCATCCATCTTTTAGTTCTGCCAGTCAACTGCCATTTCCAAAATCTGGTCTAGGCAAAAGACGCAATCAAGGAGGCGGAGAGATGCGACCCTGACAGCATCTTCACTCAGTTTAGTGTTTACAAAATGGCCGTCCAGGAGAAAAATATTGAGAAAGGTAACTGAAACCATACCTGGTGTAAAAAGTACCTTCTGTTACCACTTCACATGTATTTGTGTGGGTATGTGCTCTTCAATGGCAGCTGTGGAAGCACTGACAGCAATGGGACGTCTAGCCAAAAGCCCTGTGAGCAGCAAGGACAGGCTGCTGGTGTGTGAGAACGCTGCCTCCAGTCTTCTCAGTCTGGCTGCACAGATAGCTTTGGAGGTAAGCTCAACACAGGCACCACTCTGGGCTCACTGAGGTCCTTGGGGGGGGGGGGGGGGGGGGGGGGCGGTATTAAGATCCCCTGATCATCACCCCGGTATATATGTGGCAAGGTTAGGGCAGAACAATTAATCGAATATGATCGAAATCGCAATATGGGCAAGTGCAATATCCAAATCGCAGAAGCTGAAGTTTTTGATAAGGGTAAAATATGTAAATGTAAATTTAAAACACCATTATAAATTAAGTACTGTAGTTTTGAAGAGATGCCCTGGCCTACAATTTTTTTTCTCCAGATGTAAGAAAACATGTTTGTTTAATACACACTCCAACAAACGTCACATCATAATTTCAATAGTTTTTTCAGTGAAATTAAAAACTGATGCAGAAATGATCATCCCTCTCCTGAAAGCTCTGCGTCGCCGTCAAGGGTTTGCTATGTGACACGAATATATGTGCGCAGGTGAATGCGAGACATTAACTGTGAAGCGCTTTGAGAGGCCGTTAAGGACATAAAAGCGCTACATAAATGCTGCTGCTCAGTCAGGGCATCTTCAGTTAATTGTACGCTTTCACATACAGTATGGTTTTACTGTCGCTATGATGGACCTGCTTTTATTGTACTCCTTGCAAGGTCATTGGCTGATCAGGGGGTCCACACCTCTAACATACGATCACAGATGTCCACAGGCGGAGTTGGGGGTGGAAGTGGGTAGATCGACACATGGGGTGGAGCTGGGGATGGAAGTGGGTATCTACACATAGGGTGGAGTTGGAAGTGGGTAGCTCTACACAGGTGGGGGGGGGAGTGGGTAGATCGACACATGGGGTGGAGCTGGGGATGGAAGTGGGTATCTACACATAGGGTGGAGTTGGAAGTGGGTAGCTCTACACAGGGGGGGGGGGGGGAGTGGGTAGATCGACACATGGGGTGGAGCTGGGGATGGAAGTGGGTATCTACACATGGGGTGGAGCTGGGGATGGAAGTGGGTATCTACACATGGGGTGGAGCTGGGGGTGGAAGTGGGTAGATTTATATAGGTGGGGTGGGGGTCAAAGTGGGAAGTTCTACACAGGAGGAGCTGGGGGTGGAAGTGGGTAGATCTACACAGGTGGGGTGGGGGGCTAAAGTGGGTAGCTATACACAGGCGGAGCTGGGGGTGGAAGTCGGTAGAGGCGCAGGATAGAGGTAAGTAGAGCCATTTAGATGCACCGTTTTAAAGTGATGATAGAACGTTTGGTTGATTGTCCTTCACTGGGCTGCTGCCAAATAGTGATTGCTGCACCTGGATGCAGGATGTGCCTATTGACTGTCACAGATACTTGGCTGTGATATCCACCACTGCTGCTGCTAGAGCTACTGTTATGGTTAGAATTTTTGTATAAGTCAATGGTGCTGGTGAATCCTGTGCTTTAGTGTGCTGTAGCGCTGTTGAATCAACAGAGAAAAAACTCAAATTTTGAAGACCGATTCATAATCTTTGTCATTGTATTGGATACAAATACCTTTTGTTTCAGAATTGTAACTATCAGTTTGCTTTTCTATGGTTCAAAGAGTCATAAAAATCAACACTTTCATTTTGCATATTGAGTTTCCTGTACGATAGCAATTTACCACGTAAATCCAGTTCTAACTGGTTGGACGATGCTAATTGGTTATGGTTTGATTGATTCTTTGACAGAACGAGGAGCAGGACACAGCTATGAAGGCGTTGGAAACTTTGTGTGAGAACTCCAGCGATGAGGCTTACGTTCTGACTGCTCTCAGGTCAGTGACTGCTGGAACAAAGACGCTGTTGTGTTTTCTTTATTAGGCTTATATTTATATCTGCCTTTTCGAAATGCTGACTTTAAATAAGCTTTAAATGAACTCAAATTAAATCATATCTGAAACCATAACTATTCAAATGATTTACCATAACTATAGAATTATTTCTGTGTTTTTATTTTATTGGATTTTATTTGGAAGCTCTCCATATTGAACTATTTTACGTTTGTTATGACAGAATGATGTAATGACTTGCTCTGGGACTGGCCTCATATTTGTTTTCCTAACCGTGGCTCTGGTCCACTGACATATATTCCCAGTGTTCTCCAGCGAAAGTGTGTCTCTCTGTACAATAGTTAGTAGGTGAGAGAAAGGAGGTCATCAGTACAAACACACACACTTTCTCTCTCTCTCTCTCTCTCTCTCTCCCCCTTTCTCCATTCACAGGTGTTTGGTTCGACTTGTGCTCTCAACAATGAAAATGGCAAGCGATGAAGTGAGGTAAGAATACAGGCGTATTTTATTTTCGGGGCAAAAGAACCGATCTAAAAACATTTCCCCCATGTAGAAATGTACGCCTGGAGGTCCTACTGTCCTATTTAAAAATGGGTGAGTAGGACACACAACCATTTTATAACAGCATAATGTCATTTAGCTGTTTGCTGTTCATATTACTCACACTGTGAGCCGTATATTGTATTTATAATTAGCCCTTCAGAAAGTTTCCAAATGCAGCACTGTGCCTTGTGAAGCTGCTGAGCAACAGATCGAGGACGCCAACTGGTTCAGGAAGATTGGTATTGAGCATGACTCTCTCTCTCTCTCTCTCTCTCTCTCTCTCTCTCTCTCATCTCTGACTCTTTCTCTCACTTGTCCTCCTTGTCTCCCTTGTTGAGTGTCAGCAGCTTCATAATCTATTCAGCTCTAAAATCTTTCAACACTGTCACCTACACTTCCTTATGCTTTCTTGTTTGCCTGTGTGTCTGTGTGCTTGTGTGTGTGTGGACGTGCACATCTTTGTACATCCTACCTATGTGCTCTACAGCATGGAACTCGGCCCTTCAATGCGAGAGTAGCCCTGGTCGGATGAAGGACTTCTTTCTGCTCTCCTACCAGGTGAGTCTGTCGGTGCAGGGAGGCCTAGATCAATACACAAATAACATGAGAATCACATCACCTTAGGCTACGTTCACATGGGCATGGTTCCCTTGATTGTGATAAAAAACCCCACTGTATTTATGTGATTTAATTAGAACAAAACTTAGCATTACATTGCCAGTTGATGTCAGCTGATGCAAATTACCTAAACTTGTGCCACAACATAGACAAACGTCCCCAAACATGTTCCTTTTGGGAACATGTTCCTTTCGGGACCACTGCAGCATTGATGTAAGCATGTGAGTAAGTTGTAACATAATAAAGGCTGTTCTCTGGGGCAATATGAACTCTTCTGAACGGCCCTGCAGCTGTCCCAGCTGTGCCCCCCCAGCCGAGCGCTTCTCATGGCACAGAGGACGTGTCTGCTGATGGGTGCTGCTGCTTCTCTGGAGCTCTGCAGGAAGTCGCCTCACTCTGTCCAGGTGTGCCCCCCCCCACACACACACACACACACACACAGCCCCCCACACATTTAGCACCATCCGTCCACATGGATGGAAATGTACCCAGACAGGTATAGAGGACGAGACTGTTCTAACTACACTACTGGTGCTGAGTAGTGTAGTAAGAATAGTCTATATTAACCCAAAAAACGCACAGTTCTGAGGAAAACTGAGCAGTAGGTGGCGATAGTGAATACAAAGTGTGTGTGTGTGTGTGTGTTTTCCTCAGACTGAGGAGCTGACGAAGGCCTTGGAGAATATTCAGGTCTGCACTGAGGTCTGGAAAACTATGAGTGCTTCAGGTACTGCTTCATGTTTTCATTACATAACGCGGCGGTAACGCTTAGCTTATTGCTCCTGGGCTTCTGTGGGGTGGACCCACAGAAGAAAACTACTGCTCAGTTTTCCTCAGAACTGTGCGTTTGGGGTGGACCCACAGAAGCCCAGTTTAACCAAACCAGCACTCAGGAACTAAGTCAAAACACTTGATTCTGAAGTTAATTATGTCTAACTTTATATCTCACATATATAATGTGATTTGAGTAAATAGTCTGCAGAGCGCCTGGCTGAACATCTGAAATCGTTAATTGGAATAACAGTCTGCAGGTGTTTTTAAGGGTGAAAAGTTCTGAGGTGAGAACCACAAAGTATGCACTGCACATTTTATACAAATGAAGTGCAGTGCATTATAGCTCAATAAAACAACTCGGTAAGTAACTAAGTGCTGAACAACAGCTAAACATGGATGGGGTATGGTTTGCATAGCGTTGGTCTGTCTAGACTCCATAGTCTGAATAATTACAATCTATTGCACACACACACACACACACACACACACACACACTAGTCGTGTTGAATGCAGGACTATGTCTTAATTGATAGGCAGACTAAGACTTATTGAAATTCATTCCTATTACATGGGAGCTTCTCTGCTACTGTGTAGCCTGGCCTGATTAAATAATAATATCATATTAAAGACTAAGAACTGGACTGAATTGGACTTTGGTCTGAAGCACTCCACTCAACTTTAGGCATAGATTTCAAAATTAGACTTTTAAAGTTGAATATTTTTTAATGGTACCCTTAATGATCAAATCATTTTGTTGTTAAACACGGTATTTGCGATGATAACGGTGACGCTTTAGTTCAACTCTGTGGTTCTTTGGGACAGGAAACTTCCCTAATGACCAGACAAACACGCTACTCCTGTTATACGAGTTTGAGGCACGGGTGAAGTTGAATGACCCCAAGGTTGAAACCATACTGGAATCCATCCTAGAGCTGGAAAATGTGGAAACCCAAGTACTAGAGACTATTGCAGGTCAAACACACACACACATACACACACACATCCCTAAATTGCTAATCAAGACAAGTAAAGACTCACAAGATTTTTTAAAATTGTTTAGATATTGTATCAGAAGGTGAACATTACTATTTAGTAATTTAGCAGACACTTTTTATACTAAGTGACTTACAGTGAATTCAGATACATGTCATTTGCTGGTAGGGGTTAGGCAGCTTGCCTACAGCTCAGGCTACAGTTGTGGGAGATTATACCCAGCACCTTTAACACCCTAGCCACTGCATACTTGGTCATGGCTTATTCTTGTTGATTTGCAGCGTTGTCCATGGAGCCCCCAGCCCATTTCCCCTTGCTGTGTAAGAAGGCGTTGAGGGTCGCTCTTTCTCTGCACAAGAAAACACCGGACGTTGACATGGCCCGCTGCAGGTAGCCCCTCACAAACCCCATGCGTGTCTCATATCTCTCACCATGAAAACTGTATCAACATCAGAATGATAATAATTCACACTATAGATATGCATTACATATTACCATATGAAAACAAGGTCTTAGATTATCACAAAGACCTATCATATTATGAGTTATATGATAATGTAAAATATTATTTATTATATATTATGTCATTATTTAGACAAAATGTTAAATATAACGATATACATATATCAACTTCATGTTGATGAATGATGATTTGCCACCCAGCACTCATGTACTGATTGATTCTACAGTGGATGCTTCCCATATCTCGCTGTTTCTGAGCAACTTGGAGCTGTTCTAAATGTGTGAGCTGTTGGTGTTACGTTGTGACTCTATGTGTGTGTGTGTGTTCAGACAGTGTGTCCACAGCCTGATCCAGCTGTCCCTCCCCAGCGGCGTGTCGGAGGTGGAGGAGCGCGTGCTGGAGGAAGTGTGGGACTACTACGAGGAGGCTCTGTCCATCATCGCAGCCGCAGTGAGTCAGCAGCACCTATCACCACCGCACCCTCCCCTGGCTCGGCCCCTCCCCTCTCTCTCACTGCATTATAATTAACCCCCTCTATTCCACTCCTATGCCTGTCCAGTGTCCACTGTTCCCAAAGCGGTTCCTCTCCTCTTTTCATTAAATCAACTGGCTTTTGGATCACTCCATCTCTTTCCTGCGGGGTTGGTTGGTAGAGGTGTGGTAGCAACCACTGTGCCACCCATGAGATCGCAGCCTATCAAATCATCCAGGCAGTCCAGGGCTTCATACAGTACACCCAAAGCATATTTCCATAATATTCATACATCTAGCGTGACTGACTCAGAAGCCGCTGTGGAATTCGACAGCTCAAAGTTGAAGGTCTAGATTAACAGGATGTGTTGAACGATCAGAGCTCTTTGAAGGACACACACACCCTCAATTAACCACCCGTGCCTAGATCACACTTGAACACAATGGGGCTTTTTTTAATTTGTGTTGTATAACCCTATTTTATCCCTTTTTAATGTCACACACAGAAGCCGTAACACTGCCATACATCACTGTGCACATGCCTCACTCCCCCACACCAAGAATCTTGGCTTGTATCCCTGTTACTCTCCAGGGGGAAGAAAAAAGGGGCTTTTCTTTCAGATTCCCCCCCCCCCCTGTTCTTCTCCCCTCTTCAGCCAGAGGACTTCCCAGAGATGGAGAGCCTGTGGCTGCTGACACGTGCATGGAACACGGGGATCTTGTTGTACAGCCTGGCCCAGTACCCGGAGGCAGAGAAGTGGTGTGGCCTGGGCATCAGCTTCCTCCGCCACCTGGGCTCCCTACAGGAGAGCTACCAGACCCAGGTACACGAGAGGTGGAGAGGTGGTAGCAGTGGAGTGTGACAGTGGCTGAGTCATTCCTCCACATAGGGGGGAGGTGGGCAAGAGGACATGGCTAACACACACACACACACACACACACACACACACACACACACACACACACACACACACACACACACACACACACACACACACACACACACACACACACACACACACACACACACACACCCTCAGAGTTCTATGTGATGAAATGTTTAAGAAAGGCTGCCGGTGTGTTGGTCTACCCTCAGATGTCGGGTCTCTACAGTGAGGTTCTGGACAGGCTGGACCGAGCCAAGAAGATCCACGTCATGGAGGAATGACCTGACTGCGAGGAACTCTTCACCTTGGATGGGTGTGTAATGCATGCCACTTGCTCCCAAGCCATGTTATTGTTGGACGTTCACTTTTAATGTTTCCTGACATGTTCCTGTCAGATACTCCACTTCCACGTATGTGATCTTTCAAATAAACATTAAGTTGCAAGTCAAAAATAAATTTTAAAAAGGCTGTTCACATCTCACCACTCATGAACCCCTGTGGAGTTTGCTTAGGGTTGAATAAGGAGCACATCAAAAACCCAGTAACCGAGTCACATATTTTATTATTTCCAAACAAATAAACTCTGGTCAAGTCCCAAAAATTAAAACCCAAACAAAAGTAGCAGGACTGAGTTCCCTCATGACTAGGACAGGGAAGGCTGCGAGGCCAAGCGTCCTGATTGGCTGTGCCACCCGCACAGACAGGAAGGAAAACTACTGTACAATCAAAGGGTTCATGTTTGCAAGCACTTACTGCACATATGTGCTCTAACATAAACAACTCATTACCCAAAAACGTCAAACGATAACCAACCCCTCCCTCCCTCCCTCCTCCCCAAAAAAGTTAAATAAAAAATAGAAACATGTCATTTCTCTCTCACCAGAACAAGGACCCTCATCAATTATACACACAGAGGCATTCGGGTTCCATTTCGTTATATACCACAACCTCCGTTAAGAGTAAAATTAAATCAAGTTCTTTGGGCTTTGACATGGCTGACTGACATACACACATATTTAACAGTCAGCTGTATTGGAACGGAAACACCAGAGGCGGAGCAAATTTCTAAAGGTCTAAATGAGATACTGGTTGCTGCTCCTGGCATTTGTGATATTTGTTGTGTAGGTTTTCTGCTCGTGTCACCTTTTTCAGTATTCATACAATATATATAATTTTAAAATCTATACACCCAGACACGTTCCACAAGAAATCACATTTAGACAGGCCCTACTTGAGGGAATTAAATTCCCAACTGACTAGCTTAGTGTTCCAATAGGCATCTGAAGAGATTCGTCTATAGATAAATACCAACGATACGGCACATTGTTATGGAAATTATATCTCAGAGTAGCTCAAAGTTTACTTACCTGACATTTGTGGACTATAAAACATGTCCCAGTCTGATTCCCACATGCATGAAGCACAGGTGAGGGGATGTCTGCTGGGGCTTATTTACATTGTACAGCTACCACACCCTTTATGTTGTTGAAACAGTCTGCAAGCAGTTTATAAATGGCTCTGTTCCCTTCGGATATTCCCTGAACTCTGGTTTTGACACAGGTAATGATAGCTGGTTAAGCAGTGGTAGTAGCCTGGCAGGTGGGCACACCTGTTCAGAAAACGCCTGCAGGTATACAGGTGCTCCGCAGGGGGGAGTGAGGGTCACCCAAGTGGGGTTAAGGGTTACTGTTTATTTTCTTCCTTCCAGTGGGTCTGGTGCTCAAGAGACCAAAAAACAAAAGCCTTTTTTTGTTTGCTCAGAGGAAGAGCAATTTTTCAAAATGTTCATTCACGGGGGGGCATAGTATTCCTCCTTCCACGAGCCAGACATGTGGTCTTCACATGAGCATGACACGGGAACACAGCGCCAACGGGCCCACCCGCATGGGAAGATGTCACAAGTCGCTTCAATCACGTTGCTATCAGACTGCCCACACTCATGCATCTTCACACAAAGCTTTCACCACAGCTTTAGAAACCAAACATTAAGACAATAGATTATCTTTTTCCGAATAAAAATGGTTCACTTGAAGACAAATTGAAAACTTTAGCAGAAGACACCTTTTAAGACAGCACACATTTCATAACGAGTATGAAATGTGAATCGAGTTGCAGGAGAAATGGTATCTGTACTTCAGCCCACCCAGCTTCACACACACACACACACACACACACACACACACACACACACACACACACACACACACACACACACACACACACACACACACACACACACACACACACACACACACACACACACACACACACACACACACGAGGGGCTTTACCCCCCCCTCCCAGGTCGAATACAAAGAATTCATACTGGTATGGATACAGAGAATAATGGTTTTAATCCAACCCATCTTTAGTGTTTCAAGTAAGGGTAGAAAGGGGGGAGGGGGACGACGACCCAGAACAGGTTATATATAGCGACTCTTAATTGATAACACATTGTTTATTTTACTACCCGTTTGTTTTGTTTTTTTCTTTTAAGGCCACCGCCGTGGTGGTGTACAGGACAGTACCGCGTGACCACTCAACTCAGAGGAGAATCATCTGGGAAGGCAGAGAGTGTAATGGGGAATCTGCTGCTTAACTGGGGCCGATGAGGATGCTGATCTGGCCATCCAAATTCAAATCTAATTGGGGATCGGTTTAGTTTCAAATGTACCAGAAAAAGGAAAGAACAGGATTAAAAATGATAATATAATGATAATACAGGGTAAAATACAAGTGAGCACAGAGTGGAGACTGCATTTAAATCTATTGCACTCTAGTATGGCCTCCTGGAAGTTTGAAGGACACAGTAACACAAAAAAGGAAAATCTAGAACATTTCCTGTGTTTTGCCAGTTGTGTGTGTAGCCTCCCGTAATAGAGAACAGGTAGTCAGGAAACAGAATTTGTATTTGATGTAAGGCAGTTTGGTGTTTTGCAGAGCCCAGTTACACATCTCTCCCCCCCCCCTCGTCCTTTACACAGCAGCTCAAACCCACAAGCAAAATCCCCCCAAAAAACATCCAAAATAAAAACAAATAAAAAAATGAAATCTAACAGCCCTCCAAGTAGACAATTCTAGTGAAGTGTAAAATGTGTAGTTTTTAATATGTAGTAAAATCTTAGTAGGATTTTATCATTTACCTTGTGATTTTTTTTAATAATATAAATGTAGAGATTCACAACTCATTTCGTTCCTTTTGCGCCGCCTTCCATGGTGTATTTTTATACAGGCAACCGGCAGACGACCCGACTGGTTTGTGATAAATAGATCCCCAGTTTGTAGGCTTCTCCACCAACTTCTTCAGTCATTATAAAGCTGGCTGCGATTTCATCCAGTCCTTTTAGAAAAAAAAAAAATCTGCAATTGGTTTTTTCACTCGCGTGTCTTTTCTTTGTTTTTTTTATTTAGTTTGATTTGATGAACATTTACAAAGTGTTCCAACTTGTTATGGTTAGACTCTGTTCTCTCCCCTCCCTTCCCACCGCATCTCAACTCTTCTCGCGTTCTCCCGAATTCTGTAAAACATTCTGGTCTTCGTAGTCAGTCCCAGTACGCTTTAAAAAAAGAACAAAAATCGAAAAAAAAAAAAAAAGGATTTGTTCCTTTTTTCCCTTTTTGTTGTTTTTAAAATGACAAAATTCATTCGGAATGGCATTTCCAGTCTTGAATGGATTCGTTGAGAAACTCATGCAGGGGTGTGCACAGTCACAGTAATGGTGATAAGACTTCTTTTTTTTCTTCCCATTAGCGAATAACATATGAGGACACTAAAACTTGATATGAAACTTATCTGCAAAAAATGGGGAAGGGGGGGTAGTAATTTAGTTTGGGGTGGACAGGGGTTTTTCTCAGGATAGGAGTTCTGCACAGAAGCAGGGGTGGTGTTGGAGGAGGAGGTGATGGTGGGGTGTAGGTTGGGGGTGGGGAGCTGGCAGCTCAGAGCTTCTCGGAGGAAGGGATCCAGATGTAGGGGCCCGACTGCTCCTCGATGATGAGCTTGATTTTGTTGTAGATCTCCTCTAACGAGTCACCCTGTACAATGGCTGGGGGACACAAAGCAGACATGTTAGATGATGGCCTTCAAGTGGTTGCGTGTAGCTCAACGGGGAGAGCATGGCATTAACACTGCTAAGGTTAGGGGTTCGATTCCCACTATGCACACACACTATTGTAAGATGCTTTGGAGAAAAAAAGTCCACCAAATGGCATTTATGAATTCATTATTTACAATGTACCATTCATTTCTATAATATCATCGAATTATAGATGGGGACTGGGGGGGCACAGTGAAACCTACCTGTGAAATATTCTCCGAACTCCTGCTCCAGTTTAATTGCCTTATCAAAGACTTTATTGGCCTGCTCATACGTCTGCCTCTTATTCATTTCCCTGTAATAGACACAAAGGGGTTGTCGTTGACGCGATTGATCGGGTTATTGAGAACTTAAGACCTTCAAAAGAAAAAAAAAGGTTTTGGGTGAAAATGTTGACTTACATTAGGGCTTCAACAGATTTTGGTTTAATGAAGATGGCGATAGGATATAGTTGTGCTTGTTGCAGTCGTTTTATAGCGTTCCCAGATACATCAAGAATGCAGTGTTTCCCCTAAAAAATAATAGAATAAAAAGATGAATTACATTCTTTGATTTTAACATGTTGCACAAGCCCGTCTTGTTAACCCGATACTCCTGAAGCTTTCAGGTTTAGTTGAGTGGCTGTAAAACATTCTTTTACAGAGGTTTGCTCTTGTTACTTTCCTGGGTTACACTGAAAATACACCGTTCAAGTAACTTTATCTTGGGGAGAAATACGAGAAGGTGGCCTTACCCTTTCTGCCACTGCTCTGACAGACAGGATGCTGGTCCCGTAGAGGTTCTCGTTGAACTGGCCGGCCTCGATGAACTTATTGTCCTGGATGTCTTTCTCCATCTGCTCGCGAGACCCCACAAAGTGGTAGTCCTGGCCGTCCATCTCGTTCTCTCGTCTCGGGCGGGTCGTATCTGTTCAAAACACCACACAAGTGAGAGGTTGTGTCACTTGACTGAGAAGCAGTGCCTTGACATTGGCTGCGTCGTTACTGCTTCAACTTACGGGGAACACAGGAGCCGAACTTGTGGGGGAACTCTGAGATGAGGTCATCGTTTACCCGGTCCTTCATAGGTCCCAGTATGATCACAGGTCTTGTGTAGTGGACTGCAAGGGGAAGTCAGGGGACGGGTCAGAAGAGTTGTGCGGGAAGTATGTTTACAGGATTCTTCGAATACATTTGCCCAAATCATAGTTGTGTTCAATGAAATCATCATTCTTCCCACATTATAATTATTACCATTGTTGCTAATTATTATTAACCTCTGGGTTAACCATTCATTCACTTACTTTCCTGCCGAATGACTGGCTCATATGAAAGTATTGTGTCCTCCTGGCCCTCTGTTAAAAGACAATGAAAACAAAATAAAAATATTATTCGGTTCCTCAACTGTAAAAATAGTGACACGTATCAGACAAAATATGTAAAAGGGATGTTTTCCTCTAGATGATCAAGTGCTCGTCTTTCACAGGTCAATTAAATAAATAAATAAAAACACCCTTGCACAATCATGCACGCACAGGCGCATGTCACATGCTCTTCATTTAGGTGGGCAGAGCAAAAGGACGACCACCACCACCACCACCACTGCACACCACAGTGACTCACTTGAGCTGCTCTCGCTGTCGCTTGTGTTGGACGTCAGGCATTCTGCGGGGGAGAGAGGTGTGCGTCAGATCATTTGTTAAGCTACAGAGCGGCGACACGTCCACATACGTTGTCATGTGTTTGTGTGGTGGGAGGGCAAAACATTATTCTTAGGCATTGTTCAAAGCTGTAAGAAGGTCAGGTGCCCCCCGCCATTCCGACCCCATGTGTCCCTTGGCCCTTATATTACTAGCCCCCCCCCCCCCCCCCCCCCAGATAACAGAGGGATGAGAACGCAGAAGTGAGCTTCAGTGTGGTTGCCTTGGTTCTGGCTCTGGTTAACTCTAATGGGGAATTGGTATGAGGTGCCAGCAATAGGAAACTCCAAGTGTTTCCTGTGCCCGTGTCCCAACCGGCCCACCATTCCCTAAGCCAGTGCTTCTTATGACTGGATGCATTACTGCAATCAGCGGATCGCATATCGGTAAGGAGGATCACGACGAGCCAAAGAAAACACACTGACTGGCGCAGGGCTTCCCGAGGGGGAGGGGGTTCCCGGGAGGAAACAGAAGAAAACTGCCCCGTGCTCTGGGGACGGATCTCGCATATAAACTAAACAATCATTGTAAATAAAGTCAAAAGAGAAACCATACACAAAAATACAATCAGATAAGCTTTAATAAATTGCACTTGCCGTGTTTATTGTTCAGACGCTGGGCGTGAAATTGGCGTGTGGTCTGTGTGTGTATAAGGAGTATGCGTTGGGAAATGTGTGTGTGGTTTTGCCATTCTCTACTGGGTTAGGCAGTGACGAGAAGTTTTGCTCAGAGCTTAGGGGATTGTGTACAACCACACACTTACTCAAACTCTTTGATCCATAAAAGTCATCGCTTAACCCTGGGAAGTCCTAGATGTCCCGATAGGCGAGAGCAGAAACCAAAAGAAGAGAGCAGACAAGAAGAAGAGGAAGAAGAAGAGGTTAGTGTGTGTCAGGGCGAGAAAGAGAGAGACGGAGAGAGGAGTGTTGCGTTTGTGTTTGCTAGGTCCTCCAATACACTAGGTGGGGTACACTTTGTCTCTGTATGCGTTATGCCCAACACTGGCCACAGCAAGCCCAGGCCAGACGCAAGCTCAATCCTATAATAATTAGTAAAAATCTCATTAGCGGGATAGAGGCTTTAGTCGTGGGCCAGTAACTGACTGACGCTGACATTATGAGGAAGCGCTGCGTTTTAAGACTGCGTTCCACCCGTGCACTTTTGGCAGACGCACACACCGGCAACACTCCTCGGGTGCCCAAAGACAGACACACAGACGGACGGACGGACAGACAGACACCAGTGAGTGTGAGACAGAATGCCCCACGTATGGAGCCATGGGCTAGGCTTCCCTCTTAAGGGTAGTGAGAGGCGGAGGGGGGTGGGCGGGGTTGACGGAGGTGTCGTCATGCAACCAACCGACCAACGGACCAAGGAAGTGAACGGAAAGATGGAAGTCGAGACGATACTGAAGCATGATAGGAAAGGGTGTAATTTAAACCAACAAAAAACTAAATCAAAACAAACACAACGTCCTCTACTTACGTTCACTCTCCACCATCTCCTGCACAATATTCTCCTTGCTCTTGTAAAATGGGAACTTGCGTGAGAGGTTGAAGCTTTTTTTGCGCTTTACTTTGACTGGCTGCTGATGAGGTGTGTGGATGAGAGGAGTGGGGGAGGGAGGGAGGGGTAAGAACAAAAACAATGGGTTTCAATGACGCCACTGAACACATGCAGAAAAACAAATGAAATGAGATGCATTCAATTCACACTAAACAATGCCAAAGAAAAATCAAGAGAACTGGGGTGAAAATGAACGGCACGTCAATGAAAGGGGAACATGCTACAGATTGCCTTCATCTTTAAACACAAATGACATAAAAACCTGAAATATCTGACACGTGCATCATTTTCTCGCGAAAGAGATTCAACATTTTTTTTGTCTTTAACTTCAGTACAATTAATTTGCTGTTGGTTTCAGAAGGAGAGCTCCGTCCATTAAATCCAGATCAGTCAGTAATGAGATCCATCTCCATTAGCAAGGGTGTGTCTCTTTCGGCACAGGACAATAGGCTACCATTCGAGCCTAAATCTAGTATTGTGTAAAGTATCCCTGAAACTAATCCCAGGAGCCCATATCTAGCCTATAAAGATACTGTGAGCCTGATTTAGCTTGACACATAAGAGGCGTGTGAGATGCGTTGTAACAAGCCAACACTTAAAATCAGAAGTGTAAACCTGGTATTATAAAATACTTAAAAAGGTGCAGTATGTAATGTTCTCGTGTTGTGCCGCTAGCTGTTTACATTATAAACAGTGGATGCATTTAAATTTGTTTCATAATTTATTTATCTTAAGAAAGCAGAGTTTAAGATAGATTGGCCTTTTCTTAGAATCAGAATGATGAGTAGCATTGGTACAGTTTACCTATGCAACAAAATAATAGTGCTTATTATTATTATTATTATTATTACTACACACTATTAATCACATCAAATATTCTGTGGATCTGAGCCATCGACCTCTCAATGGAAGTCAAATTAATTGAATTAACCTAATTTTGTATTGTATTGAGTATTCAGATTGTATGCATTTTTCCCCCAGAGATAAGACATGTCTTCTCCTCTCAGATCTTTCATATCTACAGCTGATGCAATAACCCCATTGTTTCCCCCTGATTGATAACCTTGTTATCACCATGTCACCAAACTTACCCTGTTGGACTCAATCATCCCTGTCCTGGCGTGAAACTTGACCGTTTTTAACCTGGCCCGCTCCTTCTTCTCCACTCTGCAGGCAGATGAATCCAGCCAGACAGAGGAACATGGAATAGAATCCATTAAAGTTTGGAATTTGTGTGAACACATAAAATGGTTCAGAATACAGGTCCAACTACCATTGACCTAGGCTGAGAGAGTGTCACAAATGTTCACAATTTCAGTTCCATTACATCCTATGAGCGGTCCATTAATCGCGGCGTGAGGAGAATAAGAACATGACAACAACAACAAGAACAAAGCAAAATAAATATGGTGTTTTTTGACAAATAACTTTATCGGAAGGCCCTCCGTCTCTCTATTGCTGCTGCGGTAACTGAAACGGATATCGCTCCCTCTGAAGTAAGCTCGGATGTCCCACCCCCACTCTCTTTCTCTCGCCAAGAACGCACATTTGAAGCACCCCAGTCCAGGCGTTCTGTCGTGGGATGAGAGCGCCTGGGCCCGAGGTCACCACTGACCAAAACAGTGGCAGCGGTTTCGTTTATTGCCCCGGAAAGCGATTGTACCTTTTCTTGCTGGGAATGACCCCGATCTGGTCGCTCTCGCCATGTGGCGTGACGAGCCTCGCCTGCCACCACTCATCATCGGAGGCGTTGATGACGTGGAGGATGTCCCCGTACGAGAAGCTCAGACCCTGGCTGGGCAGGCAGCTGTCCCTGGTCCGGTCGTAGTCAAATAGAGCTCTACAAAAACAACACAAATTAACATGTTTTAGTAGGGATGCACCAATAGGACATTTCTTGCCCAATTATCTACCATAGGCCGATGGTGATATTGATACATCAACAGTGGCGCTTATGAACACAGCTACATGGGATGAAAATATGATTTATTTGAACAAAAACGGCAAAATGAACTTTTTCAAATATAGGCGAGCATTTGAATCTGCCGCAGCTTCACTTCAGATCAGTGTGTATATGGTTTACTTCAGACCATGTTTGTATTGGGTCCGGGTTTGCGTCCACACTCTATAGAACTGTGCTGACAAAGCGACATTCAACAGCCTTAGTGTCTAGTTTTGAAATGCGATATTCGCAACAGGCTTGAGTTTTCTGCCAGACGTGTCACCCAATACTTCCAGACTACAAGTTAAAGGTCCCATGGCAACACTGAGGTAATAAAATGAGTGAAAGGCAGTCAAAATAAGGAAGAAAATAATTCAGATGTGGCAAATATATCACCAGTACTGCTGGCTGCTATGCATTTCTTTACAATGTTCCATGTCTTGTTTGGATCAAAGAGCGTTCCTTGACATAGTAAGACCTTTGTTTCAGCATACTTTCCACCGCATGCATACGTTGTTCCTCTACCCTGTTAGACAAGTCTTTTAGAATAACATTAAAACCTGCTTTACAGGTTCACCCCTTTCCTGACCTACAAGCCTACATCTACAGGCTAACCACTATGCTTGACTAGAGAGAGAGACTCTGTAGACATAAGTGCATTTTCTCCTCTTGCTGCTGGGGGATTTTGGCTGACCTATACTTGCCTTTACAAACAACAGCTGGTACATAATATACATAAAAACCTACAATGCCACTTGGTGGCATTTAACAAAAAATAATAATGGCAGTAAAACTGGTATGTATTTATAACAGTGTGATAGTGACACGGTCATAGCAGTGGTAGCGTCGCGCTAAGCTACATGGTACAAGCAAGGTGGGAGTGCAGGTTTGAGTGTGTGTGTGTACACCTTTGAGGCTTAACGCCTCCACATTCCTGAGGCTAGGCTGGGAGAACAGGGCTGCTGCAACTGCTGCAGTAGGATAACTAGACAGCGTTTCCTACATAACTGTGGGTTTAGTCACCCACGCAGGAGGCTAGGCTAGGCTCTACATGCCTTGGAAAGGCTAGTCTATAAGAGCACCATGACTCACGGTGGGGGGGGGGGGGGTGTCTTGGACAATCCGAGTGAACAATACAACTTCTTGATCTGATTCGGAGACGGTTTATTGGCCCAAATGTGCAAAAATAAAAAACAAGGCTAACTAAACAAAACCAATAAATGGTTGTTTGTTCGAGGTTTAGGGAAAAAGTGATGACTCTGTAAATGTAGTCCAAGATGATTCCCATTCACCTTGATGTGTGCGTGCGTGCGTGTGCGTGTGAATGTGTGTGTGTGTTTGTTTAACAAGGTGGAATCGCAAGAGCCGGTTGCACTAACTAAACTAATATACACAGAAAAGGCATGGCAAACATCTTCACGTGTGCTGATATCAAAGACTTAAACCGTCTGAGCCGTCTTTTAAGTAAATCCACTCAATGAAAAGCCTTGTTCATCAGTTTTTATTGAGCATGTGGCAAACTTGAATTAACAGTTCAAGTAAGACAGTAGAACTGTACCCTAAAAGTCGAGTAGTCAAATCGTTGTTCAGAGAGCCCAGAGTTGAATGCAGGTTTTTTTTTTAATTTTTATGTTCATTATAATAACCGAATAAAAGATGATAGAGGCTTAACATATAGGAATGTCATGACAGTAACAATGGAAAAGATAAAATAATTATTACAAGAGAGCTAATGCTTCAAGAGATGTATTTCATGTTAAATCTGATGACAGACCAACAAAGATCTGGACGAGCTGTTATTTTAACTCAGTCTTGAGTTGAATGCCGTTGATTGTAGGGATATGGGAAAATAAACTAATATCTAATCTTGACCAATATTGTGATTGCAATTAAGTATGCACTTTTTTTTTTTAAGTTCCTTCTGTATTATTCACTAAACACAAGCAAATCATTCTGACCAACAACATTGGATACAGTCAACATATAGCTGCTCTTTCCTGTAGGGCAGACCTACGTGCGTACGCGTTATGATGAAATTAGACAAATTGATACATGAATTGATATGGATAACATATCTTTATTTAACTATTGAATTGTAAAAAGAAAAACCTTCAATCACAGTAGAATATTGACTGATTTCACTTCAAGCCTTGTAAACAATATAAAAAAGAACAAATCTGTGGCTCTACCACACACTATTTAGATAACTCAAAGTCGTCGTAATAAACATTTAATATATACATTGAATATATTTAAACTAGGGCTGTCAAAATTTGCGCAATAATAACGCGTTAAGGCAATCTTATTTTAATTCGATTAAGAAAAAATGACGCATTAACGTAGCCTGGCAAGCCAGACCCACATCAGAAAGATGTAAGGTCTGGCGCAGCTCCATTGACAGTGTGGGCGGGATAAACGGTTGTCTTTCAAGTTCCCTCTGCACGCAATAGGATAGCGCTACAACCAATCAGAGCAACGAAGAAGGTGACGTAGTCAGAGCGACGGCTCTGACTACGTAATTAATCAAAACTCTGAATACATATTTCTTTTCGAGGAAAGACTTCAGTGCCGTTCTTTGTTCTTTTCTCAAAGAAAATGTTAACTTCAAGTCTTGAAGAGTCGCGGCCAAAGCCGAGTCAAAAGACAGCCGTTCGCCAGCAGCAGCAGCCATTGTTTACCTCTAACACGGAACCGTCGCAACTCTGTCGTCATGGTAGCCTGGCTTCCGACTCCGCCCCTCACGCTGTGATTGGTCTGACATACTTTGTGTTTCCAGCACCAAAAAGCCGACGGAGCCGTGCTAGACCTACCTAGCTGCCAAATAAATTTGCTGCCGCTAGGGGATGTCTAGAGTTCTAGGCTAGCATTAATGCACTAGCGTGCTCGCACGCGAGCTGTGGTCGTCAATCGACTTATCAGCCTAAAAAAAAACATGGCGTCGACGGGTGAACTACTGAAGGTATTGTGTGTATAAAATATGCTTTTTAATAAACTATCTGCACACTTACGAAGTTGTCAATGCCTTGTTTTATATGTTAAGACCCTCATTATACTACCAAAGAAGTGTCAGGCTTTTTCTAGCCTTGTAAGTGCTTTAAAAAAGCAATTTATTTATTACCAGGTCAGATGCCCGTAGCACTCAAACGTATAGCAGTTTGGTAGAATCGGCTAAAAACAGCGAACTTAGCTTTGTGTCATATCAGCTTTTTTTTGCTCTCCATGGAACGTTGGAACTCGTTCTCATACTAAACATCCCAGAACCAGTTTTCACCGGAGTTCTCCTTTAATCACCATGGTAACGTTGGAACTCGTTCTCATACTAAACATCCCAGAACCAGTTTTCACCGGAGTTCTCCTTTAATCACCATGGTAACGTTGGAACTCGTTCTCATACTAAACATCCCAGAACCAGTTTACACCGGAGTTCTCCTTTAATCACCATGGTAACGTTGGAACTTGTTCTCATAGTAAACATCCCAGAACCATTTTACACCGGAGTTCTCCTTATTTGGTATGAATGACAATGTGTCATTCCATTTGATTATCTCATTTAACTTCAATGGGAGTGGATTTAAAATAGAATTTAAAAACTGCAATTAATCGTGAGTTAACTCGCCAATACTATGCGATTAATCAGTTTAAAAAAATTAATCATATGACAGCCCTAATTTAAACGTTTAATATATAAACATGTGTTTTTCACTTTTTAATATAATCTAAAAATAAATATATTTATATATTAAATAATAATATTTAATCTAAATATTAATCTTACTGATCTCCAGTCAGTAACAGTAACAAACCACACAGGCAGACATGGAAGTAAGCAGTCTGAAGACAGCGAGCTTTGAGGGCAAATCTTTCATTGATGAAATGCAGTCAGACTCTGGTTCCACTGTACAGCTTGACCACGTCTGTGGTAGTAGCAACATTTTTTACTGTTTTCAGCTCTGCTGCGACTATCTGCCTGCATGTTTTCTATAGCTCCGGTATGGCAACCTGGCTACAATATGTGCCGGGGGGTGGCATGCTGTACCCCGTCTCCTAGCCAGGTAGACACCTGGGCAGCTAGACACCACTAGACACACGGGACTCATACCGGTGATTAAGTCTTTAGTTCACCATGTCACATCGCAAATTCAGAGCGTGAATATCTGTAGAATATCCGAACATTTCTAAAAAAACAACATTCAAGCTGTATAAGCTGCAATTTTTTTAATACATACACCACAGCAGCGCTATGCTGCTATACATTTCAGTTTTGATGTCGGGAGGTCCCTGGCAGGTGTATATTTTTGTAAAACTTGAACGTGTGGGGAACGCCCCCCTGGGCCAGCTACTAAATGTTGTTGAATATTTAGTAGCTGTGCTTGAGTAGCAAAGCGTAGCAAGTTGTTTTCTTCATCTACTGCTCTCACTCACATGTTGACGTCGACGTCGCGTGTAGTGAACCATACGCCAGGTGTTTCAACCTTCCGATTGGTTAGATTGTGTAAAAAACTTTTTTTTTCTGTCGCAGCCTTTGCGATTTGAAAATCTCGTTCTATCACATTGCGATAAATTTCAGCCCTAGTTGATTGGCGTAATTGTATGCAACACAAGGATGTAAATCAACACAACTTTGTCAAAAACTGTTGATTGCTCCATCGCGTATTGATCTCGTCAAACTGACAGTTAACGATAGAAAGATATTGGATATTTACTCTCCATAATAAAGCGATCTTATGCGGGGAACGAATTAGGGCTGTTATGATAACTGCAATATTGCAATACCGCGCTATTGGCAAGGCAACCACAGAGGATGGGAAACAATCGCCACGCTCACGTTTTTTTTCCGGTAATTTTTCTCATCAACTTTCACAGACAACCACCTCCGCATTCATCCAGAGAGCTCGAGCTACAGGAGGAGCCCATAGACTCCAATGCAGATCCACGTGTGTGTTTCCCACACGTAGACTTTACTTGGGCGGGCCGCCCATGGTATATTAACAGCCGCCAAAGTATATTTGGCAACCCTTTTTTTTTTTTTATCCGTCTGACAAACTCCCCTCTCTTTACCCCTCCCCAACCTCGACATTCTGCTGTCGCCAGAAAGATCTTACTGACAATCAGAGAAACTCAGAGAGAGAGAGAGAGAGACTGGTGGATATTTTTCGTTCTGAATGCTGTAACCACCCGGTGTTACAGTGACCGTTGAAGCTGCTATAATATAGCTAATATAATATATGCTAATATAGCTGCACGCTATATTGAGTCTACCGATAGCGATTTGTAGCCGTCTGCTAACTACCCCCGGTGCTGTTGAGCCACCTAAATCACCACAGGGGAAAATTCCTTCACCGCGACAGCCCTAGAACGAATGGGACAGTCCGCGGTGGGTCTAGTGTTAGATTAAACTGAAAAGCTGAAAGAAATGTGTAAAAGGGGGTAGAGAGGTGATCCCTGGTCAGGTTCCAACAGACCCACTTGGTGACTTGGACCGTGTTGTGTCTGTTTGTGACGCCAAGGGCTTTCAGCCTAGTATCCCAATAACTAGAGATGGGTTTGAGAGGTTTGTGTGTGTGTGTTCCAACTGTACCTGACATAAAGGGAGCGCTTCTCGCTGGTGCGCAGGGAGCCTGATCCAGAGCTCATGCTGCTGTTCATCATCTGTTCCCTCAAGTCGTGGATCTTGGACTCAAAGCGGCTGTATTCTGCACACACACACACACACACAGTTAAAATACCAATGCAGCCAAACATCATTGTGTTCTGGCAAAGTGTGACAGACATTTGCCATTTGTTTATGACAGACATAAATGATCATCAATTTATTAAATCAACAACAATACAATATTATAGTCAACATCTCATGTACCACCCCCTGCAACACACACAGACTGTAGGAATGGGGGAAAAAGTAAAGTCAATAGTCTTAGCCCTATTCCATTGGGACTTTTGGCTGTGCCAAGCCAAACCATGCTACCAGTTTAAACGCGAGTCGCGCCCGAGATGGACCATCTCCGGAGTCTGGACCAAAGCACGCAAGACCTGCCTCCAAGCGGGTTGCAGTGATGTCAGATGGGCTTCGTCAATATTCAGGGTAGTGTTGCAAGTGTTTTATGAACTCATTAAAACAAATGTGTTAATTTTAGTAACACAAATAGCAAAACTACAATATCACGTAGGATTGTGCCGTGGCTTTCAGTTTCCACTCATCGGTCCAATTTCGACTCCATTACGGCATAACTTCAATGTAGCCTAAAAGTTTCCGAAGACACAACTTCCGTAGTATGAGAGTACAAATAAGGTGGTTTGAACATTGTGCAAAGTCTTGATGAAATTGCATGGCAGGACCAGCGCTATTCACCAGAAGAGAATACACAGGCGCCATTGTGGATGAGGGATAGCCAGAAAAGGAAAGATTATCACTACCTGTTCTATTCATGTTTATTAAAGGGGTGATAGACAACCTTTCAACTTTTCCCACCCTAGCGTTTCCAAGTGATACGCTAGAGTGGATATTCTGTAGCCATTACACTGTGCAATCAACATTTACTTCATATTGATACTTTAAAGCAAAAAAGTTGTCTACAGGACCTTTAAATTACCACGCCATTATTATTTTCGTTAGTAGAGCTTTTTAGAGCACTTAAATAGTTAAATAACTAAACACAATATTAAAACATTTCTTTATTAAAACCCATTATCCCCCCCGCTTGCCACTAGCTCTTAATTCTATGGCCGCAACTAACTGGGAGAGCCCCCATGGATAACAAAAACATAACAAAAAGCACTGCTTGCCGTTTGGAGCGAGAAGACACATTACCATTGCAAAGTGCAATAGCGGGTAGCCCTGTTGAAATGGAGATGCAAATCCCAGCCGCACTGACCACATTCATTTAAAAGATGATAGTGGACCTGTAGAACCCGAATCCCAGTGTTAGACCACACAATATACAAAATTGCACAAAACTTTGAATATTGCAATATTTAAAGACTCGCAATACATATCGGCTCTCAAAAATCATTGTAATATCGTATTGTGAGGTCCCTGCCGATTTCCGAACCTAACACATCGTCACTGCTGTTAGTTTTGTATTGAGCACACCGACAAAAATGGGTGATGTCTGATAGAGCCAGGGGTTGACCCTTGTCCCATGGCTGGAGGTCTAGTGTGTTTCTACGTCTCTTTTCAATTTACGACCCCAGGAACAGATGGAGCTTTACCACGGATGTGCCTCGCACACGGCCCCTAATAACTTGCGTCAGGTAGTTAATTACACATATTAATTACGTTTTTTAGAGTGGTTCATAAGGAGAGAGCGAGAAATGGGAGAGGAAAAAAACCCTGAAGACCTCCGACAAAGTCTGAGTAGATGACCATTTGTCATGGGTGTGTAAAGCCAGTCACTGCTGTGTGTGTGTGTGTGTGTGTGTGTGTGTGTGTGTGTGTGTGTGTGTGTGTGTGTGTGTGTGTGTGTGTGTGTGTGTGTGTGTGTGTGTACGTACTGCAGGGATGATACAAAAATCCACCTGGATCTGCTCATTAAGAATGCGCTCATTAGCTGTGTGTGTGTGTGTGTGTGTGTGTGTGTGTGTGTGTGTGTGTGTGTGTGTGTCCTGCTGGAAAAAGCTAGGCAACTAAACCATACAGAACAGCACAGCTAAAAAAACAAACTGACAGACGCAGCTAGAAACAAGAAGACTAGCGGGCTAACATGGAACACATAAAAAAAGGACATGTCTCAACAAATAGGCTGTGCTAACCAAAATAGCATTACACTTAAAATGAATTTCACACAAAATCCCACCATTAAAATAAAGCAATTTACATTAATGCAATTTACAATTAAAAAGCCAAGATAGAATATGTTAAACAAAACCGTTGGTGACAACGACGTAGTGTTGGTGACATTATCTTGCAACTCACTAAACACCGAGAGTATCTGTGTTACATCATCATAAAATCATAATTTGCCTGTAAAAACAGATCTAGCCAAGTGATTGGAATCGGAATCATTCCAATAACTGCCGTACAGCACACTCCTACCTTATGTCTTCTTGGCTTAGTCCATAGTTAGCAACCCCCTCTCGTTCCAACGCACAAGGCAGCGTTCAAAGTACAATATCAATTAGACTCAGGGCACGGCGAGTAGCCTCGAGAAACAAACCGCCATGTCTGCTGCCGAGGTAGCAGCTTGGTGTGTCAGGTGTAAAAACAAGCTTCCGCCCCAGCCGCCCGGCCAGATAACCTTCCCACAGCGAAACCTGACGTGGATTCAAAGCAAACGGAAACCCCGCCTTGGGCCCCTTACTGGCTGGGCTCCGCCCTGCGCCCGACTGGAAGGGGTTAACAATACGGCAGGGCAGGATGATAATGCAAGGTAACACGACACCACCTGAATGACGGTTACCACTAGCAACGCCCCAGCATGAACTGGGAGCGCACACAAGACACAAGGCGTGTATGCGGAAGCAGCCAGAATCACTCTTCCACTTGACTCCAGTAACAGCAATAAAAAGGAGGCAGCCGGGGGAAAGGTGGGGCATGCTGACAGGAGAATAAAGACTAAAAAACGGTGGACAGTGCCGGATCAAGTTAGCTCATCGTTGTAGGGGGGGGGGGGAGGCAGTGGTGCAAGAACGGGTACAACAACACAGACTCCCCCCCCCCCCCCCCCCCCCACCAGATCCTTACCCTGACCTTCACTCCAGAAACCATAATCTTTACCATCTTTAAGCCAATACCTAAACTTGGCCTACCCATTAACCAAACTATTTAATGTATCACCAGAAAACTATTGTAGCAGAGGCGGTGTAGCTCAATGCAACGCTAGCATTAACCCTTCAACATCTGAGGACCATGCGACACCGACTGTTGCCCCTTTCTAGCAGACGGTGAGAAGAAGCTGGGTGACCAATAACCAACCCCAGGACACAAGACAAGGCTCCAGTGGAAGAACACAGGACAAGGGGATGGCAGTAGCAGCTGTAGCCGTGGGTCAGTAGCCAGTGGGGCTCACCTAGGGATTTAGGGGGGGAACCCGATACAGGGGGGACTCTTAAGCCGCACCATTCTAGACTAACATGAATACCGTCAGATCACCGGCAATGGCGGGCGGGCGGGCGGGCGGACACACACACACACACACACACACACACACACACACACACACACACACACACACACACACACACACACACACACACACACACACACACACACACACACACACCTCCCCTCAGGTCTCTCATATCCAAGAACAGCCAAGGAAGAGAATTCCACTAGCCTAACAATACTTGAGTGACCAATGGGAAGCAAGGCAACAGACAAAATGGAAACTGGGTCATTTTATTTATTTTACCGCTTGTCCTCATTAGTTGTGAGGCTTATTTTTGGGGGGTGCTTTCTTCTGTTCTGATCCAGTTATGCAACAGCAGGTATGTACAAGTACAAGTTAGAATATAAATAGAGGTGCGAGGCCATGACTGAAACCCTGTGGTTTAAACTATCACGTGGTCAAACTTTTAACTGTATTGTTTTTTTAATATATTATTGCAATGTTCTATATATTAACATGTTTATTTATGGCTTCTTCATAGCAATAATGATTGGATTTCATGGCATGGTCATGTGCCAACTCCTTTACATGCTAGTTTATATGATAGTTTCTGATGGTCCACTATTCACAGCAGATATGTAAATAATGGATAAATGCACGTGGTACAGTCCTTAATACCCTTTGAGAACAACATCAACATTCTTATTTTCCATTTTATTATGGGTCTACCCGCTGGGCACCTATGGCTTTGTGTTTCCTGTAGGGACTTAATATGCCTATACGACGACTCTGCATCATCTTTAATTTACCAATAAGCATGTTTTTGTCCTCAAACTGCATCAAACCAGCCCTGACACTTTGTGAGTTCTACTTGAATTGGCCTTGGAGATTTGGCATTTCCTCCAACGCTTTTGGTCTTCTCTCGTTTCCTAAATTGAATGGGGTTTCTACTGTAATTACACCCCTTTTAGAAGAGTGGCACAGGGGAGCGTGCTGAACTGCGCTCCCCATCTTTTCCATTCACCCCAAGCCGGATGACTCAGAGGAGTCAGAGATTTTGGTGATGCTCCAGTGAGCCAACGAGGGGGACAGGAAGGACCCCTGCTGGAAGGCTGTGTGCTCCGTGGTGACCACATGTAGACCTTAATCGCTGGCGCTTCATCTAAGATCTGCCTGACGCCCCGAATCGTAGGGCCCCTAGGGAGTGTGCGCCGTCCGGGCAGCTAGCCCGACGTAGAGCGCAGCATGCGCACCGACACCAACACACACACACACACACACACACACACTTCCTGCTTGTACACTACACCGGCCAGCAGAGACACCAGGCCAGGGCTTTTAGGGGAAAATTGGGGTTGCAGGAAGAAGTCAATCATTTGCCAGAGACTATTGACTCATCTGTTTAGGCTGGTTAAGCATTATCTGTCTGCGCCACAAACAGATCAGAAAGTGTCCTTCACTGTCCCCACAATGGAGGCACATTGTCTATGGGGAAACCAGAACGGCTTGGCAACGGGAACAATGACTCCCTTTAAAAAATGAACGTGTTGTAGTGCAAGATGTTGCTTGATTAGTGGGCATGGAGAGAGACTACGTGGACTCACATGGATATGAATGAAGCATTATGTATGGCAGCTTTGTTGCGTCTCTAGTCGGCTGCGTGGGCGCAGGCCGCGGCGCTGCCCACGGTCCACAACCCCAAATGTTTTTGTTTCACTTAGTACGTGAAAACCCAGCGCCACTGCGGTGCCCTTCAAGTGACCATGATGTGACATGAATATTATGGTTTATTGAATTCGTGGGATTGGAAGTGTGTGTGCTCGAAAGTGTACTTCACATTTGTGTTACAACTCAAATACATAATCCAGATGAGATTTAAACTTCATCATATCTTTCGTTGGTCCACCGTTATGGCAGCACGTTCCAATAACACTTAAATACATTTTCAAATAAACGTACAATATTCGTTACTTTGACTGGACTACCTCAATATGCCAGCATGTATATCACTTTGCCAGAATAGGATTTACGCAGACGTGAAATGTACAAAGTTGTAAAATTATTTTAATAACTTACTCCATAAACCTTATAATGCTGTCTGCTACAGGAGCCCACCAGAGCCAATCAAATTTCAAAAGTGAAGTCTTTGTACGTCCCTGCACACACACACACACACACACACACACACACACACACACACACACTTACTTGGTGGGACTGATATAATGGTATAAAGGTGAAGGAGTGTCCAGTCAACTATTTGGTGAATGTATTACGTGTCGTGCCCTCTAGAGCCGAGCGTCCATAACCATAAGCATTACAGTTAGCTAGCCTACCTGAAGCATGAAACTTTGACCTTAACCCCACCACAAATTCACATTTAGGCTTTTAATGAATACAATTCATTAAAAAACAACAACAACAACAATACACAAACACGTTAGTTGTGAACCAGCAAAGAGTTAATAAAGCTTATCAGGCCTGAGAGTCGTAGCAACTGCTTTTTTCCGTCATTGGGTCAAAAGCTAAGAATAGCAGCTCACTCACGGTTCGCAGTCACGAACAGAACCAGAAACCACAATGGAAAAAACAATGAAGGCAACACGGTCCCGAGTCCCGGGTCCCCCGTGGGCCGAGCGGGCACCGAACCCGTGTTTTGGCGGCCCAGCAGGACGGGCCCCCAACCCGGGACGTGGTCTCACCTTAACGTATAGCTGGGCTCAGGGGGGGGGGGGGGGTCCGGGTCGCGGTCTCTTCACCGAGCCATGGCAGAACTCACGCCGCCTCTGCGCTGCTGCTGCTGCCGGTGGGATCCGAGCCCATCCCCCATCCGCCTCCGTAGCGAGACGTTGAAAGTTTTTTTGAAAGTGTGTGTGTGTGGGGGGGTCTCTTTCTCTCTCCCCCACCTTTGTTAGTCGACCCTACGACGCCAATCACGTCCACAGGGCTGTCTCTCCCCCCTCTTCCCTCCCTCCCTCCCTCCTCCGTATGTCCTTGTGTCGCTGGGTCCTCGCAGTGTTGCTCCGGCGCGGGGGTGAGAGCGGAGCGGCTGCCCGGTCCGAGGAAGACAAACAGCGGCGGCGCTCGTCGGTTTTGCCCGCCTTGTTTGCCGTTGTTGGCTCTCACTTCACTTCAGACCGCTAATACGAGGCGCCGCCCCTGAACCTGAATACACGTCTCGGAGCCGGCCTATCGGAGGCACTGTCCTCGTTTCCAGGCCAACCCCCGCCCCCCGCCCCCCAGTCCTACCAGGTACGCGCGCACTGGAAAACGGAAACCGGAAACGGAAACGGAATGACGTACTTTCGTACTTTTTCGCTCGCGTTTTCGCTCTGCGTTTGCTGTCATATTTGCGACACTTCAAAGCGGATGACCAGACGGTAAAACTACATGTACGATTCAACTAATGAAGTATATTATGACATTAATTTGTTGACTCCTGTCTACAAACAAGGATGTAATAGTAATTCTGAGGTCATCTTTAATCGGCTTGATTTAATGTGCTTCCTGTTAGTTGATGCGTATGTGACAATCAAACACGTGGTTTAATAACAATTGAATACAATTCATAAACACATGTGAGAGCGCTGCCTACCTTCAGGACGATACTGAGCAATTATAGTGACGGTCTGTCCGGCCCTCTTCAGCGCGGCGGCCGCCTGCTCATGCGTGGCGTTCCTCAGGTTCACGCCGTTCACCTGCAAACAAGGAAGTCACCTCAGCGTCTCTAATCGTGGGAGGTGGGGGAAGGGGGATACAACAGGAAGAAAAAAGACGTCTATCCTCATCCGTCTAATCAGCCGCAATCCTCAGCGGCCCTCCGAGTGGAAGATTTCATTTCAATTAAAGGAGATAACCTGCACCTGCTGTGAAGACGCATCTTGAGTGAATACAAAAAATAACGAAATAAAAGGAAGTCTCTGGTCTCAAGGGGGCGCACAGACGACACACACCCCTGAGAGATGCTCATCTCGTTAGCCACCATTTGAAGTGCCATTGACAATTGCATTCTCGCGATTTGTCAAGAAATAATGCACAGTTTTATGTGTGTATGCAAGTGGTGGGTGATGATCGAGAGAGAGTGAGAGATGCTCTGGGATACCTTGAGGCAGCAGGATAGTGTAGTGGCTTTCGATTCCAAGCCAGACAGGTACTGGGTTCGATCCCCAAAAGGTGTGCAGCGTAACCTGTAGGCATCGTTGAGCAAGACGCTTCACCCCTATCCACCTGCTGCTGTATCTGAATTCACCGCACGTCGTCGTCGGAAGAACACACATGAAGACACCGCGGCGACTTCAAAACGTACCGAGAGGATGCGGTCTCCCCTCCTCAGCTCGCCGCTCAGGTCGGCCGGCCCGCCCGCCAGGATGAAGGACACGAAGATTCCCTCGCCGTCCTCCCCGCCCACGATGTTGAAGCCCAGCCCTGTGGAGCCCTTGTGCAGGAGCACCTTCCGTGGCTCCCTGCCAAACAGAGCGACAACATCAGGACGCGGGGCGGGACTGAGAGCACAGGAGAGGCAGACGGAAGGAGACAGAGGGAGAGACAGGGGGGACAGAAAGACAGACGGGGAGAAGGAGAAACATAGAAAAACAGGTAAGACAAAGACAAAACAAACAAAAGGGAAGGGTGTTGACAGAGGCAGGTGAGGTATGTAACCATGTGCCTTTTTAGTTTCACCTTATTGTGATATCCAGGAATCTAGGAGATTTCCATTCATGAGGCAACAAGTCAGTGAGTTGCTGGAATCAGTTCTTGACATTAAGCAACAACATTGTCACATCAAACATTTAAATGAATTACATGGAATAGCACCAATAACATCCAATATAGCAGTTGCACAAACACAAGTTTAGCTAGAACAGTTGGACAGCAAAAATACTGTTAGCAATACATACACAAACATACATACCATTAATAAATTCCTGTCTCAACATTTTTTTGTTCTTGGCAAAGCACAACTTGATGGGAAATGTACTGTGACCAGCACCATTGCAGTATCTCTACATCTGCATATGTACGTACACTGCGCACGCAGCACACACACACACACACACTCTTGGCAAAGCACAACTTGATGGGAAATGTACTGTGACCAGCGCCATTGCAGTATCTATACATCTGCATATATACGTACACGCACAAGCATGCACACACACACGCACACACACACATGCAGCCACATGCCTGACAGACCAGCGAGTGGCTTTTATCTCCAGCCTCCATATGACACATCTTCCAACCGTGAGAGGCCAAACCCACTGCTATAGGCCATCAATAGCCCCTTCCCAGAACACAGGTCCACTCTGGAACACACACACACACACACACACACACACACACACACACACACACACACACACACACACACACACACACACTCTCAAACACAAAAACAGACACACACAAAAACACTCAAACACACACAGGAAAGCAGGCAGAGAACACTGTGTGGTTCCCATTAGTGGTCTTCTCCGGCAGAAACATTCTCTGTTGTGTGTCTAATGGCCCTGCACTGCTATTCAGACCACCTTTCTAATCAGTGGAAGCCTCAACGGCAACGTAGAAAGTTGAGCAGCCTACTTAGTACCACGCTGGAAACAAGCCTCTTTGCGGCACTAAAATAAGTTGAAGAGACGCAGAAAGTTTTAAATGACTTTTGTACGGCGAATAACAAGCTACTTCTGGAGGGGAATGGTGCCAGTATTAAGGTTTATGTACAGTTGAGCGGGAAGTGCAGAGCAAAAAACCTTTGAGTCCTTTTAAGATAAAAAGCATTTAGGGTTTTTATACGCCAGTGGAATTGATACTGAATCCTAAATAAACTAAATGTAAGCAGAACAGCGACATGGCTAGAAGACATTTTGAAAATATGTTATGTTATGTAGCTAATATAGTAATTTATTTACTCTATCTCTACTCTATCATCTATTCTCCCATGTTTCAAGTTTCAATACTACCCTAAAAAAAGTAGTAAAAATAAAAACACAGATGAAATAATTTTTTGTAAAAACAACACACTCAAGCACAAAAGACAAAAATCCCTGTACTCCATATTGAGTGTCTAACGCCCCCCCCCCCCCCCCCCCCCCCCCGTTCCACAAGCCACACGGGTCTCCATGGTTACCTTTGGTTGCTGTGTTTGCATTTCCTAAACGTGCGTTCGGGCATAGTCCTCAGCATCGGCATGGAGGAAGATATGTTCACGGTGAACATGGCGGCTAAGAAAGAAAGGCACATCGCCGTGCTACCGAGTGGCTAGGGCTCTCTCTCTCTCCCTCTCTCTCCCTCTCTCTCCCTGTCTATTTCTCTCTCTCCCGGCCCCCTCTCTGGGCTGGCGCGCTGCGGGAACACATACTTTAAGAGGCAGTCCTGGAGAAAGGGCCCTGGTGTTGCTTTATCTCAGGCCGGGGTGGCTTGTGATGCAAAACAGTTTCCAGCTGTCAGAAACACTTTTTTTCCCTCATCATCATCATCATCATCATCATCATCATCATCATCATCATCATCATCATCATCATCATCACCGGGAGCCAAAAGATTAACCATCACCCGCCCACAAGGATGATCTCCTGTTTCTATTCCGGCAGGAAGCAAAAAGGGAAAAAAAAAACGATTTCCTCATTTCCTCCAGTGGCTAACGACTGCCACCAATCTTCAGTCTGAAAAGAGCGACCACGTGTCATCAAAACCAACAGGAGTGGGACGTGTGGTGTTGGAGGTCATCCAAGTCTCAATCTTTACAACATCTCTCTCTGCTGCGGCCCCCGTTGCTCCGAGCCCCCTCTCACTCTCTCTACAGACACACACACACACACACACACACACACACACACACACACACACACACACACACACACACACACACACACACACACACACACACACACACACACACACACACACACAGCATTCCTGTCCGTCAGCCCCTGCTCCTCTGGAGACTATGCAGCAGACAGATACTTAGCAACTCCCTCCAGCTAATTCATCCAAACGATAAACAACGCGAGGGGGAACACACAAACCCTAACATGACATTCAGGGGCCGTTGGACGTCACTTCCTTGGAGCCTCTGACCTGACAAGAAGGTGGACAGCCAGTTGCATGAAAGGATCCAGAATCGCAGCTGTGATAGTCAGACAACCGAGGGGCTGTGTCTGTTTTATTATCTTAATGGTGGTCGGTGGTCGCCTCAGTGAAAAATTGTGAGCGCTTCTGTGTGTGTGTGTGTGTGTGTGTGTGTGAGAGAGAATGTGTTGGGGGGGGGGGGGGGGGGTCCATTGTGTGTGCATGTAAGCCCACGTGCATATGATGGGCAGTCCTGGCAGTGCCATGAAAAAAACAGCGGATTCCAGAGGATTTCAGCAGGAGGATCAAGCACTTCACCTCCCCATCATGTGACATGTCTCTAACCCAACCCCCCCCCCCCCCCCCCCCCCCCCACACACACACACACACACACACACACACACCATCATCTCTCCTCCTCCTTTTCAAGCGCTGCCAGGAATGTAAACAGTTATAGCGCTGTAAAAGCCTTTCTCATTGCCCAGCAATGTCTCCTGTGACCCACCCCCCCCCCCAAACACACACACACACACACACTCACACTCTGTGCTCTCGGTGTTGTGGCTCAGTTCAGTCTTAATGCTGTGAATGTGGGATGTGCTGCCCTGGGCTGCGCTCAGTAAATGGCTCTGCTTGACTGATTAATGGTGGACTGCAGATGGACGCCATTTTGCTAACAAACAGACACCGCCTTCTCACAGCTCGCTCTCTCTCTCTCTCTGTCTTTATCTCCCTCTTCCTTCCCTGTGCCACATCTCTCTGGCAGGATCAGAGACAGATAAATAAACCACCAGATCCAGATCCTGCTTGTTTCTTGTAATGGCCTCCGGGGAGCTTAGATTGGGGCACGTGTTTTTTGACTGTGACGACCTCTACTTCACATCCTCACAACCTGATATTTAATTTTAATTTAACATGGTGGGGTGGGGCGGTATGGGGAGGGGGGCTGCATTCACAGCTAAGGCGACAGACGGTTTAAGATATTCCAAGCCTTACGGTGCGGCTAAGAATAAATAAGGCGTGATTAATGATTAACAGTTAGGACTTGAGCACTCCCGATGAATACGCTATGATTGCCTCCATGATATATATATATATATACTTGGTGTAAGAGTGGGTTGCTGCAGGAACATGTAACAAGCAGCGGAGTGCCCTTCAGGCTCTCTGGTTCATCGATGATGTCTCTTGATGACCAGGTCAAAGGTTTTCAGGAACGTAGCGTGTTAAAGATTAGCTTGCTTGGCACACTGCAATCAAACCCAACACAAATTCTTGGGAGAAGGGTTATTTGTTTGACTACTGCATTAACGCCCTGCAACCCGCATGCGTGTGCGTGCACACACACACACCCACACACACACACACACGCCCACGCACACGTTGAAAGATACAGATTTCATGCACTGCTTCCATCCAGAGAGAGGGAATCATAATCTGCAGAATGGCAGATAAAAATGGCAGAAAAAACAAACAGTGACACAAAATAAGATGGTGGCATGAGGATACAGAACATGTCCATCCAGAAAGTAGTATCAGATGGAGAAGGGGGGGGTGAGTGTGTGTGTGTGTGCGTGTGCGTGCGTGTGTGTGTGTGTGTGTGTGTGTGAGAGAGTGTGTGTGTGTCTGCGATGACACCAGTGAGGGGGACGCACAGATGGGCAGAGGGCTGACGCGTGTTCTGACTCATCCTCACAAGCATCCTACTCCACTTGTTGTGCAGCCGGTGCTAACTATAGAATCCATGTAAAACTGACCCCTTACTATAGAATCCATGCAAACTGACCCTGACAGAGAGGCAGGCCGCCGCAATATGATCGAGAAAATTAATTGATCGAGAAAATTACTCAAATCACATTTTTATAATTGATAAATCATTTAGGTAAACTTTTTTTGCTCAATGCTTCAGAAATTCCCCCCCCCCCCCCCCCCCCCGCTCAACAATCGCGCAGACCCTGGAAAGGCTACATCTATGCGCGGTCTGATAACCCTCTCCCGACGAATATTTAATTCTCTGCGCAGTAATGCTGCGCCGTCATCCACGGGACCGTTGTCAAAAGCAGTGCTCGAAGTGGGCCGGTACTCACCGGTACGCAGTACCGGCACTTCTACATTTTACCCTTTAGCGTACCGGCACTCACCGGTACGCAGTACCGGCACTTCTACATTTTACCCTTTAGCGTACCGGCACTTTTTCTTGTGTACCGGCACTTGTCACAGGCTGCCGGTACTGTACTTTGCCCTAACCAGGGGCGGATCTACCGGAGTGGCGCCCCCCCCCCCCCCCCCCCCGTCGGTCGTAGGTCCGGGGTGGGTTATGATCCGCGCACCCCCCCCCCCCCCCCCCCCCCCCCCCCCCCGTCGCTTATATGTGAATAAGGGAGTACCGGCACTTATTTTTTTCCACTTCGAGCGCTGGTCAAAAGGACATGTTCGTGAAAAAAGTCGTCTCCTACTGCCTAATGGACTTCTGAAATAGCACTGACTCTGATTTTGTTAAATGATTTTTGACAGACGGCTACGCCAAAACCCGCCTGCTGACTGAATGAATGAGGAAATCAAATGGCGTGTGTGGCTGAAAGAGGGCGGAGACAGATTGATCCATTGAGTAAAACCTGGTCCCGACCAGGTTAGGTTCATAGAGTCTGTTACTACGGTAACTGACCGAGAGCGTAAGTTATCTCTCTCTGTGAAACAGGCTAAACCTGCTTTGTGAAACGGACCCCAGGTAGCACTACCTAACCCATGACTGTCCTCTCCTGATCCACAGCCACTTGAGGCAACTTCAGCTGCCTCTGTGACCATCTTTGTGGCCCTTCCCTTGCATGCTCCTGTGATGACCAGCATGTTGTAGGCCCTACAGAGGGACCGGCCAGCGAACGCTCTGCTCCCTACTTCGATGCGCTCACACCTCGCTCGCCACATGTTGGAGCGGCACTGCTCCACCAGCTCAGTATACTTCGCTCTCTTCCTCTCTTTGGCTTCCTCAATGCTCTTTGGCTTCCTCCTCCAAGAGGATGACCTGCTTTGAGGCTTCGGAGAGCAACACCATGTCCGGCCTCAATGTTGTGACAGCGACATTTCCTGGGAACTTGAGTTCCTTCCCCAGGTCAACCCTTAGCTTCCAGTCTTGTGCTGTTGAGAGCAGGCTGGAGGAAGAGGTCCTGGAAGCTCTTGTTGGCCTCTGATCAGCTCAGATGAAAGCAATGGTTATATATATATTACATAATATCCACATCATAGCCCCTCAATAGAGCCTTTGTATTGCAGATATTGCAGCCATTCGCATCACAATGCTCAACATCAATGTGATATCGCTGCCGTGCAGCTTCCATGTGGAGGTCTAAGGGAGGTGGTCGTAGAGGCGGGAAGGAAAGCCGTCTCCTCTCCCCTAGCTGTCAGCGTGACGAGACCGGACGCTCATCTGCTCTGACCGCCATCAACCTCTGTTGTCAGTCATGATGTCATCCGAGACACAGACGCAATTCCCTCTCTCTCGCTCTGAAGCAGACATGAAAGACTAACCCACTAGGGGCCAACTGGAGCTGTCACAGTTACACTTACAGTATGTAGGCCAGCGCTGCTCCTGCAACTGATTTATGGGAAGTCTGCTAGCCTATAGGTGTTACCCACGAGGATGGGGGGAAGTGCGATTTTGCATTTGTGCGCAGGTGTGTATGCATGTGTGTGTGTGTGTATGTGTGTGTGTGGTGTGGTGTGTGTGTGATAAATGTCTCTTGTATGGGCATGAACTGTGTATGCGCAAGCGTGTCTGGCGTTTGTGTATGTGTGTGTCTGTGTGTGTGTGTAAGTGTGTGTGTGAACCTGTCTGCATGACTATGTGTTGTTGTTCCCGCGTGTGTGTCAGCACATTATGAGCGGGTGCCTCACCATATCAGTGTGTGTGTGTGTGTGTGTGTGTGTGTGTGATGGGTGATGGGTGCTGGGGGGGGGGGAGGGGGGGGTAAGGGGGGGTCGTATCTGAGACCGCGGCCTGGGTTCCCCAGCAGCGTGTGGGTGAGTCATGACAGCTTGACAGCTGAGGGAATGTCCGCTGAACCCTGACCAGGCTGGCTCATGTCGACTCCACCTTCCGCCGATACATGCATGGAAACGGCAGCGAGCCCCCCCGTGTTTCTTACATAAGTGGACCAGTTGGCTGAGCACTTCATGCTCCTGTGCAGGCATGTACATGCACAGGGGGGCCAGGTTCACACACACACACACACACACACACACACTTCCTTGCGGTTTACCAACCTACCCCTGCTTATGGTTATGCCACCTGATTTATGGCTCCTGCCATCCTGCTTGGTCAGATGTAAAAAGAACCACACGTACACAGAGAAAACCCACACACACACAAACACACACACACACGCATACACACACATGTGCGCGCAAACAAACACAGACACACACACACACACAGGCCTAAGAGCAGGTAAGCACATTTTGACATTGACGCATGAAAACGTACCTGGCACAAAACTATTGACCAAGTCAGCCACTTTGACGTTATACAAATACATTAAACACACACGGGCGGGCGAACACAGCACAAACATCAATACGTTTCTTCCTCCCAGAGGGGTGATGGATGGGCGCAGCATGGCGGATCCCTATGCAAACACACACACGGTCGCTCCACTGTCTACGCTCTCGTCACGGCCTTGCATTGACATTAATTCATCGACAAACAAACCGAGAAAGGTATGAGGGGTTGGTTTTTCTAAATAAGTATTGATGTTTGCACGGGGCACCAGAGAGAGAGAGAGAGAGAGAGGGGCGGTCTGCCAGGGGCTCATGCTAGTATTTGAGGGGAGCTCTGGTGGCAGATGGGGCCGAGCAGCTTGCGGGAGCAGAAGGCGCGCGCCTCGCTCCTGTGGAGAGGTGGGTTTGTGCGGCGCAGGTATGAATCCGTCGCAAAGGAGGAGCGCTGCTCACTTTGCGATATTCTTTCGGATTCACAAAATTGAGGGAGGATTGTATGCAACACATGAATGAAGAAGAAAATATGACATACGGTATAAAGTGTGTGTCATTGTTTAGAATTATGGACACTGGCGATTGGTAGACATTTGTTTGTGTTATTGCAACGGCGTTTCGTGTTTTTGTGTGTAAATCCCATTCGAAGAACCAGAGGTAATGTTATCATTAGCGAATACACTTTCTTCCCTCGTCTGTTTCACTTTCTTCCTGCTCAGCGTCTCTACACTCTCCTCATCTCTGCTCGTGTCAAAATTAATCCTCGCAATGACATGAGCTGCCCCATGGATCTACTGGCAAGAGAAGCCGACACCTGCCCCCGACCCCTTCACCTGCCCCTGGCCCCGTCGCCCGCCACCGCTGCTCTGGCCGGTGGCGGGCGGCCGGCGGCCCAGATGCCAGGCGCCGTGAGTGGGCTGAGTGTGGGCTGGAGCGGGGGAAGAGGGCTAAGCGAGGTGCGATGCACTGAGAGAGTACCTGGCGGGGAAGGGGGGTGGAACTTGGCCCGGGGAAACAGGGGAAAGGCTGAAGCCTGTGTCCGGGCACGCCCCTCTGTAGAGGGCATGGGGCACCTTGCCCTCCCCAGGTTTGTGGATGACACTGTAAATAGGTTCAGCCCTGCCGGGGGGAGGGGGGTTGGGGGGGGGGGGGGGGGGAAGGGGGGTACAGAAAGCACAGTGAACGAGACAAGAGCAGGACACATAAAAGACACACACACACACACACACACACACACAAACAAACACACACCAAACTAGACAAGACTGGACAAATGCACATGCGATGCACGTAGGCGGTGGGCGGAGCTTCAGGGAAACGGGGCTACATACCACAAATGCTAATAAAAGTCTTCCGTTTCATATTCCTCCCAAGCACACGGACAAACAAACGCTCCCACTGTCTCAGTCTGTAGGTTACGATGACATCAGTCCTCGTTGGTGATGGTGGCTCAAGGACATTTTTGCTCAACCCGACCATTTTCTCGTTACATGTCACATTACGCTTACTGGGGTCCCACCCTACCGTTATCGGCTACTCCACAAGGATTTGTTAATATGCGTGCTTTGTGCAACGTATGCCCTACCTAAAGAATCAACATTCCCTAACAGCGGGATTCAGTGAAATGGCAAATTGAGATACGGTGGTTACTTTGGCAGAAAAATGAGTTACCAGTAACTGGCAATTTGGGTTTACTGCGAAAAGATATTTGACTGAGTGAAGAATAAAACAAAATGTTCTTTACTGCTCTGGAAACAAAACGATTGGTTCAAACCATGGCAAATCACGAAAAGATAAAGACAATCATTTAGACAACAACAACAACAACAACAACAGCACACTAGCCCGGGACTGACCTGGTGAAGTCCTCCTCTCCCAGCATGTGGCGTGGGACCGGGGAGTACCTGGAGGGTGTGACCTGGGGAGGGGGCTGGTACACCTGCTTGGGCTCCATGGCCCCCATGTAGCTGTGGCCCACATGGTTCTCCACCAGGGTCGGGAAGGCTGGGGGGAGGGCCATGCCAGTAGAGGGGGGGGGGGGGGGGGGGGAAAGAGAAGATGATTACAACAGCAATAACAACACGCTCGCTTCTGGGGCGTCTAAAAGGTCACGTTTATTCCACTGCTAAAATAGGAAATCGTCACTGGAGCTGACCTTTTAGAATGTATTTATCTTTTTACACGGTAGAGGCAAGGGTGTAAATATTATGATGCGATATCTTAACAACAGACATTTCACACAAGTGAAAACCAAAACCCCTTTGCAAAACAAGCGCCTCAAATCTAAATCACCTGACCGTGGGTCATGCAGGCTAGTTTAAAACCCAGCGCTCCAAGCACCTTGCTTTGAAATAGAGAGCAGGGCGCAGCTATGTATGGATTTGCATAAGCCAGCGCTGGGTGGCTCGGAAAAGGAGCGAGAGTGCGGTTCTGTGGGTTTCTGTCGGAGGCTGCAGCTCTGCAGAGTGGGCTACTGTGAGCAGGTGGGATGTGAGAAAGCTTCCACACTTAGTGGGAGGTAGAGAGATCTGGGCTTGTTGTTGCTGTGGGCAGCAGCAGGGTGTATGTGTTTGTGTATGTGTGTGTGTGTGTGTGTGTGAATATGTATAAATATACATGTGTGAGTAATTATGTGTGTGCCTGTATGTATCCTGTAACCATGTGTGTGGCCGTGTGAGAGTTTGTGTGTAGTTTGTGTGTGTATGTGTGTCTTTGCCTGGACGCGTGTGGGCATCCAACTCAAGCACTACCGAGGACATTCTACTGGTCACGGTAGAGTTAAGAAAACCGCAGGTTTACTCAAATTACATTCAAATTCCTAATGTCAGTAAGATACCTGACCCCTTACCTACTCCTTAATGTATCTGAACTCATTGGGCGTCGCTTTGGATAAAAGAGTCTGCTCAGGGACTACATAGTTGAATACATTAAAAATAATCGTTAGATACAACTGAAAGGCCTAATAGCGTCAGAATGGCATTTCCCAAACAGCCAAGATGACTAAGAAGATAAGAGATAGAGAAACAAGAGAATAACGTGGAACAACAGGAGGAGGAGGAGGAGGAGGAATAAAATGATGAGGGAGGAGGAGAAGGGGGAAGAAGAGGATGAGAAGGAGGAAGAGGATAAGGAAAATGAGGAGGAAGAGAAGGAGCAAGAAGAGGAGAATGAGGCAGATGAAGAGGAGGAGAAGGAGGAAGAAGAGGATGGGAAGGAGGAAGAGGACAAGGAAGACAAGGAGGAGGAAGAAGACGAAGAGAAGTAAGACAAACCGGATGACGAAGACGACGACGGAGGAGTAGGAGAAGGAAGAAGGAGATACGTACTGCTTGAGTAGTCTGGGGGAGCGTACATGTCGTTGAGGTGCACGGGGCCCGACTTGGCCACCTTAAGGTACACCATGTCCGAGGTGTTCTTGAGGGCGGCCACCGCCTCCTCGTGACGCACGTCCTGCAGGATTATGTTGTTCACCTGGATGGAGGGGGGAAGGAGAGGGTCACGCATGGTGACGCCGCGCGCTGCCGTTCTGTGTGGAGCACTCCAAAGCAAGAAGACTATTGTCCATCCGCAGTGTGACAAAGGCGGTCTTCCGTCACACTGTGAATGGACAACGTTTTCTGAATGCGTCGCATTGTGCATCGCACCCTCGCAGAAGCACCACATCACACACTCGAAGACAAAGATGAAAATCATTTATGGATATACATCAAAATAAAAAACCCACAGACTTAAATGTGGAATGAGGAAAGGTTTTTAAAATACAGGCGGTTATCAAAAGCATTTATATTCATGTATTCA
>JAOPHQ010004269.1:0-22500 GCA_030340625.1 Merluccius polli | reverse complement strand
GAGAGAGGGAGAGAGAGAGAGAGAGAGAGAGAGAGAGAGAGAGAGAGAGAGGAAGAGAGAGAGAGAGAGAGAGCTACAGAGAGAGACAGAGAGGGAGAGAGACAGAGAGAGGGAGAGAGAGGGAGAGCGAGAGAGAGCTAGGTGAGAGCGCGCGCGCGAGAGAGAGAGATAGGGGGGGGGGGGGGGGGGGGGGGGGGAGAACAGATACTTACATAAGGGCCTGCGTCCAGTGAGTCTGCGTTGACGATGATGGGGGGAGGGTTGGCCTGTGGAGATGGAAGAGAGAGATACACGTTACCTCAGTGCACACACACACACAGATTCCTTGGGTAGGGCTGAAAAGTTGGCCACATACCGAATGCTGTAACATGCCGTGTCAAGCTAATATCGGCTTGTTTTTCTGAGAGATGTTTCATCAGGAGCAAAAAGCAAAATGTAGCCCATTTAATGTTCCCTTTTGAACTTCTGGCATGGAAGGTAGAGAGGGTGGGGGTAGAGCAGCAGAATTACAAGCACAAGATGACTGACGGTGCTATTGGGGGAGGAAGAGGAGGAGGAGGAAGAGGAAGAAAGAGGAGGAGGGAGGGGGATGATGTTGGTGAGTCTGGTCCTAGTCCAGCTCATTTGCTTTGAGCCCTCTATTGATCTGCTGTCTGTAGGGGGGGGGGGGGGGGGGTTGGGTGGGTTGGGTTGGGGTTTGCTGACAGTGCTGCTATGGGACCTACAGTGGCTGATGTGTGGTATAGAGGAGGCAGTTAGCGGCCACACTCCCCTCCTCACTAATCCCATATCGCTTGTATCTACAGGCCTTCACCGTAGAGCCAAACCTACTGATCCTTGATTCTTATTGATTCTAATCTCCTTCCAAAACGGCTCATCACTAAAGACAGCAGGTCACAGTGTATATATTTGCTGCGTTTCCACACACACACACACACACACACACACACGTGCGCACGCACACACTCTCTCTCTCTCTCTCTCTCTCTCTCTCTTTCACTCACTCACACACATACACACACACACACACACACACACACATACACACACACACACACGCACACACACACACACACACACACACACACACACACACACACACACACACACAACAATATCAATTGTGATGTTGCTCTAGCCTACTGAAACTTTCCCATAGCTTGTTTGTGCAGTGATGGTGGCCCACCCTTGGCATTGTGGCCCAGATGGCTCAGCTGATTCAACAATAATCCTTGGCTGTTAACTCTGAGTTGCCTTAAATTTTCTGATGGTCTTATTGCTTTTATTATTTTTTGTCCTTTTGTGTTTTAAACTGCTCTTTGTGTTTTTATTGTGATTTATGTTATGTTATCAATTTTTACTGTACAGCACTTTGGTCAACAGTTAAATGTGCTTGGATTTGGATTGGATTGGAAAATATTGACCATTGTGACATTCCATAAAAAATGCAGAGACGATGGAGATGGCTGTGTATCGCTCCCCGCATGTAAGATACAAGGGGCCTCCAATCACTTGAAAACACACACTTGAATGATGATTGAACTGACCCTCTGATCAAAAACCACTCATGCCCCTCACGAGAGCTGACTCATCGCGTTGCGTCAATTTCCATGTTCCCCATGCTGGATTAAGACCAGGAACATACAGGACTGTTTGGGGCGGCTGTGTGCATGCTGATGCTGTGATGCTATATGGGTGGGGTGGGGGGGGGGCAGCTGTAGCCCCCCTCCATAGTCAGCACAATCAGGCCTGAATTGAAATCTGCCTATGTGGTGCTGAACAGATGTTGGTGTCGCTGCTTGTGTGAGCAGGCATACTTCGCATCCTCTTTTTGTAGAAAGGACACCAAAACCCCCAAACGCTCTTCCAACGGTAATGACGCTTTTATAACGAAACGCACCCATTCCAGGTTGTAGTTTGGCGAACAATAAAAAGAAATGTTTTTAATGGCATTTCAGTGGGATTCCTCAATCCTGTCCAATGTACGCTTAGAGCTATTGGGAAAAAAGCTTTTTTTTGTTATTTTGTCCCTTTGACAGGGAACTTGCTGCAGACGGACCTCAAAATTGAAGGAACTTGTTTCTTTAAATGTTTTGAAAACTTTCATCAAGGGCCTAGAGTCAGCCTATAGTATGTCATTGTGTAATAGTACTGACTTTCCTGGTGTACCTCTGTGAATGTGATTGTTTTCCCCTCATTTGTTTCTATTGAAATGTGTTGTTTGTCTGTGGAAACTGATTAGTTGTGCTGTCTTATGTCAGGACACTAAAAGATGAAAAAAAAGAGTTTAATCTCAAAAAGATCTCCTGGCAAAGCAAAGGTAAAATAAATAAAATAATTGTTGCGGTTGAAACACAACTTAGTGTAAGTTTTTGTTTTACCAGGTAAATTATTCATCAGGTCACCACCACTCACCCAATGAGATCACTCAATGTTTCTTCTCTTCCGTCCGCCTATTTTCAACCACTAATTAACATCTTTCAAAACCGTAGAGGACAATTGCATCTGTTGTATCGCCTTATAATTATATCTCCTTATAATCTCCATATACATTACCACAAAATACATTCAGAAGTTAACAGTGTGCCAATTGAGCACGAGCAGCGCGCATTGTTAAAATGCTAACTGCATTTACTCTAATTCTGAGTATTAGCAGCGTGGAAGGTAGTGCTAACAAACGGCTTGAGCCTCCCATGTAAGTACTGAGGCTACATGGGAGGCTCAACTTCCTCTGTGAATAATCCACTCTTAAACACAATGAACATAGCATGTGACAAACACAGCATCTCATTAGGATACATAGAGTGCCTATGGGAACACGGACACGAAAGACTGCACAATCAGTCTTAACAGGCACACAATGAATCAGTAAGAAAGAGTTTGGCCAGAATGACTCACTCAACCTCAGGAACAACATTGTACCAAGAATTATTTATGCTTCGTATTAAGCATGCTTAGTATTAAGCATACATAATAAAAGGAAGATAATGTGTTACGCACTCAGACAAAAGCACGACACACCCAGACACGTCAGAGTTTATTTAGAAGGTAGGCAGGAGTCAAAAACCAGGATATCCGTCTGAGGGAGCAAACAAGTCCAGTAGGGAGCAGGCAGGGAATCAGAGTCCACTACGACAGGCAGAAAATCCAAAACCAGTAAATTAATCAGAGAAAACGACCAAATCTGACAAAGGGCAGGCAGAAGAGCGAAGTCCAGGATAACTGGCGGGGAAACAAAGGTAAGTGAATTGCTATATATGCAGAATGACTAATGAGATAATTAGCTGCAGGTGGAAACAGAGCAGGTACTTAGGTGATGTCATGGCTGAGGGGTGTGGCTGGATCTGATACGACAGGGAAGTGAATGACCAGGCAACAGGCAAAACTACATGAAAACTGAATGAATAGACAAAAGGGAAAATACTACTGGGAGATCAGGTAGGATTTATGACGTAATGTATATCGGTTTGGGTGATTGACTCACAGACGAAAGATACTGGGTTCGATCCTTAACGTCCACAACCTGTCATGACATCCTTAAGTGGGATGCATAACCCCTACATGCTCCTTAAGGACATGTATCTGATTTCACTCGAGTGAAGTCGCTTTGGATAAATGTGTCTGCTAAGTGACTGCATAAACTAAATAGAAGGTTAACTATTCAATGCATCAAAAAATAATGAATTCATGATGAACACAGGGTTAACTGACCAAATGCAAAAGTCTTAAAGTAGTATACACATCACTGCTGGTTATAGCTATGGTTACGTAAAAAAAAAAAAATCACCATCAAGTAGTCTTACAAACAGAGCTACAAGTACAATACAACCATTGAGTTGAATAAAACAGCAACATTATCCATGTCTGGGATTATTGAATAATCCCAGTATCGGTATCTAACATAAAACAACAAACAAAGCAAATAGTGGAGGATAATCTCTGCACTCTGGAGCTTTTCCTCCGAGGTTTATGTTGTAGCGTAATCTCCGATCCAGAAATTCTGACAATGCTATAGGAGAGACAACACAGCGCTATGCTATACAATGCTATAGTCAAACTTCTGGGGGGAGACTGCACAGCGCCTGGGCCGGAAACCAGAAAGTGCGAGCGGTGGAGTTACACAATATTTCCTGTTTTGTTAAGTTACACGATGTTTTAGCCTGTCTTCCCACTGGCTACGAGAAAAATGTAGCTTACCAGTGCTGGCCGAGTTTGCGTTCGCTGTTGGCCAAGGAGGGATACTGACAATGGGAAGACGATGCTATCGTTTAAGTTATCTCTTCTGGATCCAAGATTAACGGTCGGCCATATCAGGTTTGTTGTGGTTTCCACCGGTCAGGTTGTTTACAGTAGAGACCCATTCCATGAAACGCACGTCTACAGATCGTGACGCAGCAGCATGATTGGTTGAAATAAATTTGACGCCCGTAAAACGCCCGTCACCCAGATTTGAGCTTGTCTGCCATTTGTGAGATTGTCTAGCTCTCGACTAGCTAGCTAAAGACGAGTGTAGACGCTATCACTGTGCTAGCTATCCATGCTGCATACCAGAAAGGATAGCTAAACATAGCAATTATGGTGCACCTGTTACACTGATATCCTTGCTGTACTGACGGTGATATATTGTTTTTTTTACTTTCTACTGACAAATGTACTTATTGTAAGTCGCTTGACCTAATAATTTTCCTGTAATACAAGCTTAGGATTTCGGATTTTAAATGTTGTGATGTTATAATGTAGGTAATAGAATTTATAACATTTGAAGAGATGCGCAATGGTTAAATGGAGTAGGTTATAAAGGCTTGGATAATCCTGAATATACACGCACACACAAAATATTAAATATATTATTACAGCGAGAGAGACAGAGAGAGAGAGAGAGAGACAGAGAGGGAGAGAGAGAGAGAGAGAGAGAGAGAGAGAGAGAGAGAGAGAGGCAGAGAGACAGAGAGGCAGCTGATAGTGTGGACTTGAGTCCATGCCAGCTTTTCCGCCAGCCCGCTAAGCCCACCAGCAGGCTGAGCTACTTTACAATGTAATAATTTAATATTTCATACAGCCACCGATAGCTATTACACATTCTAATGTCTTTTTATATTTTAGGGCTGTTGTTAGTCACCAAGAAAAGCCAAGGAAACAACATGTTATATATGTATTACATGTAGATATATGACATGTTATGTATTGTTGTGTAGTGTTGGACTTTGTTTTAACTGTTCTTAGAAAAAAAGACGTTAAAGGAGAAACGTGACTATAGAATATAAAAAAATCCTTCCTCGCATAAAGAGTGACGAAGAGGTTACAGATGTGGAAGAGTGTGTGACGGAGACACATCATTGAAATTAACTAAATCTGGATGAGATTATCGCAAATCCCCTAATTTCCCTTTTAATTCGAAACACTAAGCACTGAGGACTATTTCGCAGGCAGCTGTTGGGACACACACACACACACACACACACACACACGCCAGCGCCTCCCCTCTTGTTGTACTGCGTTTGTTCAGTTTGGTGTGTTTCTGCCTTTTTTTTGTGCTCCTGCGGAATCTGGGATGAGAGACGCAAGCCGCGGTGCTGCTGCTCCGATCCTCTGCTCCTCTGGCTGCTCATTGGCCGCTCGGATGCCACGCTGCAGTCTAATCAATACTTCCCCAATTACCATGCGCCCGACATCTCATTCACACCCGGGTCCCCGCGCCGGCGCGGAGGGAGGGAGGGGGAAGAGGAAGAGGGGGGAGGAGGAGGAGGAGAGAGGCAGCGACAGATGGACAGAAGGAAGAGGAGGAAGGATGAACGCGTGAAGCGAAGGGAGATTCTGTCTGGAATCGTGTTTTATCTCGCGTCTGAGGAAAGAGAAGAAGCATAACAAGATTCAATAATTGTGAAACGTGAATGTCTCCGCTCCGCCGCTTAACAACCCCAGCCGATTCCAAGAGGAATTCTGTTACCAACCAAAAACACGCAACTCAAACAGATATACACACAAACACACACACACAGCACAGGCGCACATTTATAAAACCGTAATTAACAGGCCGCCACAGCTGTCAGCAGCTTTCCTTGCGATGGAAATATTACTTTGTAATATTACAAAGCATGTTGTGGCTACTTTCTCTGTCACGGTGAACTGCTCCGAGAGCAGGCCGGCATGACCTTCAGCGGAGTGCACAATGCCAGCCGCATAGGGAAAAGCACTTAGTCTCCCACGCATTCTTAGCAAACCTGCATCGCTTGTGTATTCATGAGCCTGTTATAAATTGATCAGGTTTTGACACAAGGTTTGTGAGTGTGTGTGTCTAAGAGAAAGTGTGTGTGTGTGTCTAAGAGTGCATGTGTGTGTCTAAGTGTGTGTGTGTGTGTGTGTGTGTGTGTGTGTGTGTGCACGCGCTACACTATCAGTCTGAAATACTAATTAGGAAACTGTAGCGGTATCACATGTCGTATTCAGATCCAGAATATGGGTCTCTAGCCAGGGTGACATCATGGCTGCCCAGCGGCGGGGTTACAGTCTCATACCATGACACAGGATTCTGGATTCAATTGGGGATCCAGACACCAGATCTTCTGCAGACCGCCACATAGTAGGGCTGGCTGACATGGAAGAATTTATTATCACAACAAACCCTCGGGAATTTGACACGCTATAAATAGCTGCATTATATGCTTATGCATTTTTATTTTTATATCTTATTCTTAACAATCCAACTGTTGAAGGTTAATGGTGATTTTAGGAGTATCTAAAATACAATACTTCAGACTTCAAAATGTGTTTATTTTCGGTGTATTGGTGATATAACATTCAAAATGAGACGATATTGCGACTGCAATATCGCTCAAAGCGATCTGGAAAAAAATAAATAAAACGTATTCATACAAAATGTTCCACTCCTTTGGCATGACAGAGAGAGAGAGAGCGAGGGCGAGAGCGAGGGCGATAGAGACACACACGTGATAGAGCAAGAAAGATAAAAACAGCTACTTCTCCTGTGTGCGTGTGTGTGTGCGTGTGCGTACGTGTGTTGAGTGGTGCCAAGTGACAGTGTCGGCCTGAGTGAGCAGCCATGTTGATGGTCCTGAATCCTAGAGGTATATTTTAGCAAGAACATTACATGTATGTTCAGATTACGCGGGTAGCGTGTTAGCGATGTTAGTGATGCTATTCTTCCTATTGCTGGATTGATTAAACCACCCTCTCCAATCCCTCCTATATTTATACTTTTATTTGGAGATGTATCATCACAGCTTATAATGTGCTACATGTTATGCTTTTGCATAACATACCCGAAAAAGTATCTCTTAATAAAGAATAGAAGAGAATTACATAAGGATTTGCTGATGGCAATGGATATTGATTAAGCATGATTCCCAATAATTGGATCATTGCATCACATTCAAATGTGATGGCTAGTTTGATCATCAACCGACATGTGTTCACAATCACTCAAAGGTTAAGGGCAACAACATTATAAAACAACAAGACAGTTGACCTTGGACCTCAGAGGCCAAAATTTCTCTTTGAGGTTGCGTTGCCTCCCTATCTGTGTAGGTGTAAGAAATACAATAAGAAGAATTACTCAGTACTCTACATAAGACAAGGGAAAAGGCAAACAAGAAAATAACTTTGCCTTCAATGGTAGCTTCCCTGCCATAGTTACACTCGGCCACCCATATGCTGACGTATTTAGTGCCAAATGGCAAAAGCAAAAAGCAGGCCATTGTTTCCGTCTTTCAGCGATGGTGTTGCTTTGGTGATTGCCAAAACTATTTGCCTCCTGTTGACGGTCCAGATTCACCATTCTTCTTCTTCTCTGTCTCTGGGTGTGTGTGTGTGTGTGTGTGTGTGTGTGTGTGTGTGTGTGTGTGTGTGTGTGTGTGTGTGTGTGTGTGTGTGTGTGTGTGTGTGTGTATACATATATATTCATATACATATATATATATATACACATAAATACATATATTCATATACATATATACTCACATATATATATATGCGTGTATATATACACGCATATATACACACACACATACTCACACACACACACACACATATATATGTATACACACACACACACACACACACACACACACACACACACACACACACACACACACACACACACACACACACACACACACACACACACACACACATACATACATACATATACATATAGTATTTCTTTGTCGATATATATGACCATACAGTACATTCTGAATGACGTTCTTCAACGTCAATGTAAAAATAACCAATTTTTCAAAAAAGAACCAAGACAGAAACAGGGGAAAGATAAGGGAGTTAAGCTTCTCTCCTCTCTCCACCTATCCTCTCCTTCTCATCCCCTTCTGAACTACGTCACCACCGGAGGCTGCTGCAGTAGCAGCAGCAGCAGCAGCAGCGGCGGCGGCGGCAGCAGAGATGTTTCCATGAGCATACGCACGGCTCGGATTTGTCTGATTACATAATTGGAATGTTTTAATGGTGAATATTAATCCACACGGTTGGGATGCGTAAGCTGGCTGATCAGGATCTGTCCGGGTCGGGTCACGGTGGCAGTGTTGGCGGTGATGTTGGTGGTGTTGGTGGCGGTGGTGGTCTGCTTAGAATGCAGCTCAGGGAACAAAAAGCATTTTATATTCCATGAAGGACACGGCAAAAAACACAACACACACACGCCACGAATCCAGGCGCACATGAAAGAAAAATCCCTCTGTCCTTTTTGCTTTCATAACAGTCATAATCAATGCACACTGACGCATTTTGTCATCGCCCTGTCTTTACATGCAAAACACACACACACACACATACACACACACACACATGCGCTCAGGAAAGGAAATCGATGGCAACATGTATTTCGAATGCATTGGTGGCGTGTGTAGCATTGTGTCGGAGCGCTGACCAAAATCACTGCGCGCCTGCGTATCAACATTGGAGTCTGCACGCAATTAGCTGGCCGAGGAGCCGCGCTGCCGCTGTGCAGCTCTGCCTGATCCTGCACCATGGCAACGCAGGATGGTCTCAGTACCACCCCCCTCGCCCACCCCCACCACCACCCCCTTCCTCTCTGCTGCCTCGCAATCGCTCCTCTTTTTCCTCTTCTTCTTCTTCTTCTTTGCTGGTTTTCATTCCCGTTTCCACACTTTTTCTCTGCACAGACACGCACGCACACACACACACACACGCACACACACACACACACACACACAGTGATCTTTTCTGCTTTGTTCCCTCTCTCCCGTGCTCTCGCTCTCTCTCTCTGTATAACCCCCCCCCCCCTCCCCCATCCCTCCCTGCATTATGATTCAACTGCCACATGTGAACGACAGCCATTTGGCTCACAAAGGAAGGCAGGGCTCAGCGCTACGTGGGCTACGTTATCCTGAGTGGAAGACGACACATTGTGCATGTGGAGACGCGGTGAGACACACTGCCATCCCGCCCCTCTCATCCCACTCTGTGCCTCCACCCACCCCCAAGACAGGATCGTCCATATCAGTGACAGCTGGTCATCCAGGGACCCTCGGCGATATGTGAAGGAGAAGAGTGCGCTTGCGGAATGTGTGTCGTTGGCTGTTTCGCCTCCCATCCAAAAGCCACACATACCCACATATACCCACAAGTCTGAGCTGAACGGAGGAGACCGAAATAGACGATGAATAGCTAGCGAGATGATACTCCCACACTGTGTAGAGAGTGCTGGCATAGCTAAAAAAAATGATAATAATTTTAAGACTGAAGAGAAGTAACCCAAACCGTTTATTTCTATATTCATTTTGGGCATGATATATTTGTTGCAATTGTAAGTGATGTTGCATAAATGCTCTGTTCATGATTCATAGTTGATCATCGATTCAATAATTTCATGTAATAAATAAATAAATAAATAATTGATGTAAAGGTAAAATTTAAATCTGATGTGATTAAACAGATTTGTGCCATACAGTACAGGAAATAATTATGTAACGGGTAAAAAATGAATACCGTATATATATTCAGCCGTCTATAGATGACTGAAAAGGTTGTAGCCATGAGTGCATTTGTCCATTGTTTATATTGTGTTGTGTGTCTTTCTGTGCCAGAACTAACGTTCTCTGTCTGAAGTTCTGCTACGACAGAATTCGTTGTCTCAATATTATCTAACGTGAGCCAATGTCTCTCACGTGGCTCTGTTATATTGCACCAAAAGTCATCATTTATTTACGGCTGAAACCAAACCAGACAGTAAGAGACTTTAGAAAGATTCAAGGATTGAAGAACCTCTTTTCACGACAAGCGGCCAACGAGGTATTTTGTTCTACTTGTAGAATGCCATTTTGTTTCATGTTCGCGCTAAGCGTTATTTCGTATTTTCATTTGTCTTCATGCTATGCACTGTATAATTTGTTGATGTATATAGTACTATGTTCATTCACAAATATAGTTCTCACGGCATGACTAAGGCGTGGATGCATCAAAGGAATAAGACGTGCCCAACCAATAAACGGCCATTTCAAAGAACCGATCCGTTTCTGTGATGTTGTGAAAGGCGCTACAGCAATATTTCATTCTTCTTCTTTCTAAATATGAATATACATGTGGTGATGATGGTCATCCTTCACATTGCCATGAAATGGAACCCACCTTGTTAGCTTATATTGTAGCTTATAAGTGATATCATTCACCTATTCAACAGTGTGTTCCATACAATTGTGTTTATTAGTAATTTTACATTCAAAACTAATCGACTTCCTACAACTGGAACTTGTCACACTGATGATAGTTGTTATTAGTGCATATATATATCTATATATATCTATATATAGATATATCGATATATATCTATAGAGAGAGAGAGAGAGAGAGAGAGAGAGAAAGAGAAGGAGGCGGAAAAGCAGGGTAGTGGAAGACATTTGCAGGGGACAGAAAACTGAAAAACAAACGACGTCAACGGCAACTACACTAAGAGAACAAATGGCTGAAGGGTAATGCATTTGACGGAGAGGCTCTGGCACTCACATGGTCAGAAACACACCACTACACCAAATGTCCTCACACACCCACACACACACACACACACACACACACAATCCCTCCCCAAAAAATGAAGAAAAAGTGCGCCATTTTCCTCATTCTTTTTGTAACTGGATCAGATTGGAAAATCCACGCTTGCAACACTGCCGTATGAGGCAGAACATTGGAGAATATTGGAGAGAACATTGGAGATGGCCACAGAGATGTGCTGCAACTAGTTACATCGAGTCCATCAGAACAGAACAGAGTGAGAACGGTACAAAACCCCCAGAACCAACAGTTGATACAGCAGTTAAATCATAACACAAACAAAAGACTAAGCACTGTTGAAGGCACCCACGAACCCATCCCCCATAAACACAGAGAGCTGGTCAGGAGGCTCGGGATTGGCCGCTCTCGTCACATATTGATCAAGGTGTGTGCGTGTGTGTGTGTGTGGGTGATGTGCAATGTAGCATGCCAGGCGATACTAGCACATTCAAGCATAACCAGGAGGAAGACAAATAACAGAAAGAGGGGCATCTCAAAAGAACAAGGAACATGGACAGATGAACATTTTTGGGTTTATATTTAAATAAGTTATGCTTTTACATTTAGTTCCATTTGTAGTGTCCTTTCATGAACAGACGGCATGGTTCTTCTACTCTCATCGTTACGGTGAGCGGACCGGATTTGAAACGTTCATCACTAGACCAGGGCTATGGCACAGCGGCCCCTTTCTAGGCCACTCAACAACAACAACAACAACAACAACAACAACTCGATAAAACAAAGGAAGTGCCAACAAACAAACAGAACCCCCCCCACACCCATGCGTTTAGCGGTTGTCATACGCTACGTATGATTGTATCGGGAGAGTACATGGTGCATCTCTCAGACCACGAATACTCCTCAGCGTCCGCCACATTGAAGACTCAGTAAGAACAGGCCTGGTACAAAACAGCAGGCGAGGCTTTTAGGGAGAGTGAAGGAGGTGGTGGGAGGAGTCAACGCCGTCAACGGTTCTGGGTCCCTGCCTGAGTGACCCACACCCCCACACCCAACCTCCTGATGGCTCCTCAGGTGTCTGCAGTCCCCCGCTGACATCATCGTCTGACTAGTTCTCAAGAGCCACACTCCCCTGATCACCCCGAAACACACATACACACACACACACGCGCACACACACACTTTTGGATAAAAAAAAGCAGATTACTTTGGTAAAAGTGCACATTAATATTGCAGAGGACCTCAGCTCTCCAGGGTTCATATCTCTACGTTTTGCAGTGATTCACTTGCTCCCTTCCTGAAAAAAAAACTGTTCCTAACGGTTACATTTAGCATTCGCATGAAAAAAGTAAAGAGAGAGAGGGAGGGGGAGACAGACAGAGAGACAGAGAGACAGACAGACAGAGAGAGAGAGACAGACAGACAGACAGACAGAGAGACACACACACAAACACACACACAGGGAGAGGAAGAGAGAGAGGGAGGCAGAAACAGAGAGAGACAGAGAGACAGAGAGAGAGACACACACACACACACACACCCACACACGCACACACAAACACACAGACAGAGACAGGGAGAGGGAGAGGGAGAGGGAGGGAGGGGGAGGGAGAGGGGAGACATGAGCACACAGCTGATGAATAGCATCAGCTGGTATTCCGGAGGCCTTGTGCAGTGACAACTGAAATGTCGAGAGACCTATAGAGGTCAGAGGTCGTACTGCTGACAGGTAGCAAACGGAACAGCGAAGCCTGACATCGAGGTCAGCAGATACATTTGACTTCTCAAAATGTTGCCTTTATTATTGGCCAAGGCAGGCCTGAGACTGTGATTTGTATTGAATTGAAATGTTAGTGTAAGGTTACATACCAAGTGATAACTAGGTGATCACTAGATATGTAGTCTCGCATAGCCAGACCTATCTCCACACTTTGTTTTAGTGTCTGGATCTACTCACTCTCATTCTGGTATAGGGGAAAAATGTCTTTAACCAATCACAATCGTCTTGGGCAGCGCTAAGCCAAGGATGCAGCAACGGTATAAGCCCGCCCGACGGCAGGCTTGGGCGGGCTTATACCAACAACCTACATCCGGTAACTACTAGACATGATGTAACCCTAGTTTTCTGTGTATTTTATCTTTTTATTTGATCTTTTATCGCAAGCAGGGGTGTCAAATTAAAAACATATGAATGCTAATAAATTACAAACTGAAAATTTCATGTGTATATGCAATTAGAGATGAACATCAAAATTATAGGCCAGCTTGTATAAATGTATTTAAACCATTGGATCATTTGCTTTACTTAACATGATAAAGCCTACATTACATTACACATGACACAGAAAAAAAAAATGTAATTAAAAATACATGTCAGAGCTCATATATGCAGGACGGCGCATTCAAAATCTATATATAGTGATAGCGGAACTAATGCTATTTGTAAAGCAGTGTATTATACTATGTACCTGATATATTTAATTATTACGTAAGTCTTGCTGGCCTAGTTTATTCCTGAAACAGACGTGTTGGGCTCGGAGAGTGGCAAGGCTTGTGTAGTCATCCATGCTTCTTGCGGATGCTCCATCTCTTAAAATTCCTCCTGTAGACAAAGCTTTGGGGATGACATCATTTCCTCAGAAATGAATGCTTTGAGGAGCGGCATGTTCTGCTATCAGCAGTGGGGAGCAGCCACCACAGAGCGTCAAGTCTGTATGCAGTCGGTTGCGGTAGAACATCTACAGTACACCGATCTTGTTCTGTACACGTCTGGCCCAACGAACCCCGTCCGAAAAGCCTAAATCTACAAACTTTCGAAATCTGGCTAACCCTTTCTCTCGGTCTCTGATTGGAGGACCTGGCTGAAACAAAAGACAAGACTTGGCTTTTGTCTCCTCCACTCATCTCCGTCCTCCTCCTCCTCCTCCTCCTCCTCCTCCTCCTCCTCCTCCTCCTCCTCCTCCTCCTCCTCCTCCATGCAGCACCATGGCTCTAAACCCGGAGATCTGCAGACATGGAGGAGACGCGTCTTCATCTCCCGCACAGAAACCATTGTGATGTCCCTACGAGAGTCCTCACATCTAACGGCATATATAATATATATGCAAATCCACTTGTCCTTCACTCGATACATACGTCGGCCACCTAAAAAGCAAACTATGAATTCATTATCTGATCTAATGGCATCTGAACGGAAGAACGCGGCCGGATGGGGGGGGGTGGTGGGGGCGCAGCGTCTACGTTTGTGATGAAAAACGCTATCTGTCTTGCCCTGCATGCTTAAAGAGGAAGGCTGGGCTGTGGTGGGGGGGTCGTGGTGGTGGGGGGGGGGGGGGGGGGGGGGGGAGGGATGCTGATTGTAATGGCCTGGTTGGTCCCACTCATCTTACTCTCCTCCTGATCTGAAAGATAAACGGCCATCGTGAGGATATACCTTGGGGTGGGGCGAGGGCTCAGCACACTCACTGTGGAGAGCCTTGGTAAATACCATTTTATATATACCCCCCCCCCCCCCACACACACACCATCTCCCTGTACTCCCTGCTGATCGAGGGACCGCTCAGAACACACCAAACAAGATCAGGTATCTTTTACAGGTAATAATCACCTGTAAATCAACAATGTCGTAAAAGAAAGACAATGCACACCGACACACACTAGACATGCGCGCGCGTGCACACACGCGCACACACACACACACACACGGTGAGTACTAATGTACACACACGCACAAACATATCTACACACACAAATGAGTGTGTGCACAAACCACAAACCACCACAAGCACACACACACACACACACTAAACAAGGACACTTGCTGTGATCCTTCAAGCAGCATCCACCTATGGGAGTGTAGTGCATGGCTGTCCCCTGTGCAGGCTCATTAATATAAAACATCAGCCACATAGAGACAATCCCTTCCACCATAAACAACAGCCCTGAATGGGTGGGTGGGTGGGGGGGGGGGGGGCACAGAGAAGTGAACAAGCATTTTGGATTATGTTTAATATCTCGCCGGTAATAAATAACGGCAAAACAATCCAATTAATATTTCAAGCATCATCGGTGTGGAGAGCTGGAGAGCACATGGAGACAGATTGGAGCCCGCGGGGACCCACAGCCCCCCATCCGGCCATTAGGGCCCAGGCCCCTCGCATCCCTCCTGCTCCTCTCCGTAACACGACGCTTTGAATGAAAGCGCTGGGCGATTACACGTGGAATTATCAACAGTTAACCTCGGCGATATCTGTTGTCTTTGTACATGCATGTCATGTATTGTCATGTAATGTAACAAGAAAAACCCAACAACAATACAAAGCTGATGAAGCCTCACAGAGTCATCACATGACTCATGATGATCCTTTGCCTCCTCTTGGGTTTTAACCTTCTTCCATTTGCGTTCACCGCGAAAGCAACGCACTGCAAGCTATACGTTCACTCTTTTGTAGCCTTGGTTTCGGCGCAACAACCCCGAAAATAAATAAAAGACGAGAGAACACATTGTTGAAAGCGCAGAAAATGGCAATCTGAATCAACATCCTTTTGCAACCGCGTTCGGCCTTCCAAAATAAAAGCGGCAGTGTCGCCGTGGCGACGGGGCGTCTATAGAAGACAACAGAAGATGTGGCTGACTGGGCGTGTATCGCTGCTGCTGCTGCTGCTGCTGTTCAACGCCTGCTCTGCTGTTGGACTGCGAGCGGCGTGTAGGTAGTGGGGGAGGGGAATGTATTGCACCCCCCCCCCCCCCCCCCCCCATGGATATGTAGTGGCGATTAAAGGGAGCTAAAGTGCTGACATGTCCGTCCGTAACGGAAACATGGATTTTTTTTCTCTTTTTTTTTTACAACGGCCCCATACAGCGTCGGAGAGACAGATGCTTGTCCACACTGTCAGGGCCTTTCGTCCTCTCTCTCTTCTCTTCGCATCTCTCTCTCTTCTCTTCGCATCTCTCTCTCTCTCTCTCTCTCTCTCTCTCTCTCTCTCTCTCCTCTCTCTCTCTCTCTCTCTCTCTCTCTCTCTCTCTCTCTCTCTCTCTCTCTCTCTCTCTCTCTCTCTCTCCTCTCTCTCTCTCTCTCTCTCTCTCTCTCTCTCTCTCTCTGACAGCACCACCAACTGCCTCCTCTTACATAACCCCCTCCCCCTCTCTGGGCTCGCTGCCTCCCTTTCTTATTTCTCTGCTTTTCAACATTAGCATTTTCACCCCCCGTGACGGCTGCTCTTTCCTCTTCTTCTCCCCCACGCTAATTCCTCTTCCCTTGTAATTCCCTACTTGTTTTGGGGTGATATTCTGTTGATCAATACCCCCCCCCCCCCCCCCCCCCCCCCCCCCTCCCTCGCCCATTTCGATGTGTGTAAGACTACGGCTGAACACTCACGCCGTTGATGTGTTCACTACAGCAGCCTGTTGTGGCGTGTAGCTTACTACATGACATTCATCGAAGGGAGCTAACCCGCAGTGAGGACCCTCACCACATCAGAATAGGACCCCCGTTCGTTTTTCAGAGCCTGGGATTGCAGCTTTCTATGAACGGGAGCCCATCGCAGGCTAGTACTGCTCAATGCATTCGAACACCATTTGGCAGAAGCCTTGAAGTGAGTCTGCACAATATAAAGGATTTGGAGGAGGAAGAAGGAAAAAAAAAACCGTCCACATACATACGACCCCAACCACACAGAGACACTACATGCTTACATCATTTACGGCGAGCTATGGGTGCTGCTCCAACATCCACAACCAACTACAGTGTTGATGACAGGTGCTGGATTGGTGTTGGTGCAGGTGCAAGCATACCCAAAAAAGTATGCCATATATTTATATATTTATATAAATATATGGCATATACAGTATATGGTCTTTATATATATATATATAAATGTCATGGCAAGGCACGTAGCACGTCGCTTGCTCTAAACTGCCGAATGGTTTGCTAGATGGTAACAGAGAAGATGTGTTAAGAAGGAGGCTGCAGGTTGCAGTTCATATGTGCCTACTGCTCTGGGATATTTCTCTCTCCCCACACTGACACCCTCACTGCAGCCTCCATTTTACCCCCAATGCCTGTCTTTTTATTCTCTCTCCTCCCCCTATTCCCCTCTTCTTGCTGATCAAAACATATTGGGACACGATACGGAAATGTACACAATACAAGGGGGATTTTATTTCTATTGCGCTTGCCGCAAACGCAAAGCCTGCATTGAAACGCATGCACACACGCGTTCACAAGAAGCACACACACACACACACACACACACGTCTTGAAATCTCATGCACATCACGCAACTCCCTTCCCCCCATCCGAGCGCACACCTAACTTAATTACAGAGTCCGCAGCTAAACCCGCTTTAACCTTTCTATCAAAGGTAATTTTTCAAGCCTGTGGTAAATTAACAAGATGGATGAACGAGGGGAGTACATTAGCGCAGAGGCTAAATTCACAGCACACAGCATGGGAAAGGAAAGCGTCTTCCTTTTTTTGCGTTTGGACACACAGCTACTGACTATTGTCTATTTCTTCAGACATCGCATTGCAATTCGACCGGATTTACACCAAAACGCCTGACTAAACGAAAAAAGAGCATGAATGAAAGTAACGAGGGACCTTCCATTAATCAGTTTCTCGTTTCTCCAGGGAAAAAAAACAAAAAAACAAAGCCCTCCATTAGTTGATTAGCTGAGGATCTACAACGGATATTCATGACCAAATGCCTGCTGCCGGTTTTTGGCCCGAGTCACTGGACAGAGTTATACAACTGCTCGTTGGATTTCATGTTACCTATTAAAGCAGAAAAGTGCACTTGTGCTTACGGGCCGGTGACAACTGCATCACCGTCCGGGAGGCTAGAAAACACCCTGGGAACATCTTAAGGCATCACTCATGAAAAAGGGAAAATATGTGTTCGTATGTGTTCATATCTGTTCAGATGTGCAACGCCCCCAATGAGGCACACTAGACCGATTCAACTAAATGAAGAAAGAAACAAGCCATCGCAATGTTCTAATGGCGCGTATGATTGACTCATTATTACTATAGCAACAGTGCATGGAGACTCCCAGCGGTGCACTGGGGGAAGGCTGAGCCAGGGGACTGTAAGGTAAAGGGAGGGGGTTTACCTGGTCGTACCACTCCCGGCTGGTACATGTACACTCTGGCCACCATGCGCCTTGCCCTCCAGAGTTGTTGCCGTTCACTTTGGGCCCCCCCTTGGACTGACCCTTGGGGTTGGGGCCTCCAGGACCTCCTCCGGCCGACATGATCTTGCCCTTACTTCTCCCCAAAGTGCCCCCTCCTCCTCCTCCTCCGCCTCCGCCGCCGCCTCCTCCGCCTCCTCCTCCGCCTCCTCCCATGCCTCCACCTCCCCCTGAGGCTGGGGGCGGCAGGGTCTGGCCTCCCCCGTACCCGGCCGGGTATCCGTAGGGTTCGGCCTGCCAGTCTCCGGCGTATGCCGGGGCGTCCATCCTGCGCAGGGCGGCCATGCGGGTCACCTCATAACATTCTGGGCACTTGCAGCAGTGGTGGTGTTTGTGCATGCTGGCTGTGCTACCGTCGGGCGATTGGCTGAGCTGGGGCTGAGCGGCGCGGCACTCGGGGTCTCTCGCCCGCCTCGTCCTGAGATCACGCAGAGACAGAGAGAGAGAGCGAGAGAGAGAGAGAGAGAGAGAGAGAGAGAGAGAGCGCACTGCGATCGGCTCAACAAGCGCTAATGCCGATGCTAATGGCGCTAATCACAGGAATTTCTGCCCGATTTTTCTTTGCTTTTTCCGATTTTCTTTTTTCTCGTTCCCTCGTCCCTGGATTCTTTAGTAAGTCCGTTAGTGTCGCGTTTTTATTCCTCCTCGGAAAAGGAAAGCGGGAGCAGAGCAAGGAGGAGGGTAGGAAGTCGCAACAGGAAAAACAAAAAAGGAAAAAAAAAAAAAAAAAATCAAAAAATGGGCACGTAGTCTTCGTCCTCTTGACGTAGAAGATCAAAGTAAAAATATTCAAAATATTGTATACGACCGCACGATCAGAGACCAGCCCCGATGGTAGTATGCTCCTCTTGCTGTTCTTGCTTCACAGTGATATGTATAGAAATTCATAGATATATATATTGATTTGTTTATATATCATATATATTTACACACACAAATACATATAAAAATATTAACATATATAAACAGACAACCACAAATACAGGTATATACAGAGATAAATGTCTATATATATTTATATAAATATCTATAATACGTGTGTACAAATATATATGTATAGAAACAATATGTATGTAGAAATGATATCCACTGATGCAAATGTTCCCAGTAATTTTTCTCAATACCTTCCTCTTTTATGCCAAATTGTCTCCCTTTACGGTGGGGTTTTTTTCCTCTTGCGTTGAGCAGCGTTTCTCTTCCTTTCTCTCTCTTTTCTCAGCCTGCAGAGAGGAGCTGAGCGTGGGTCTGCCTATCAGCCTGCTTGCCCTAGATGTGGATTATTCAGAGGGATGAGAGCGAGCGAAGGATGGAGCGGTAGAGGGAGGGCGGGACACAGCGGGAGAGAGACACAGAGAGGCAGAGAGAGAGAGAGAAACGAGAGAGAGAGAGGGAGGGGAGGGGTGAGAGAGAGAGAGAGGAAGATACGCAGCAGCATCCCTCCAGCACCTCAGCCCCTGACAGCCACAGCCAATCAACTGGCAGCGCTGCCATCAGCAGCAGCAGCAGCACCAACAGCACTGAATGCTTTGCTGGCTCCTCTTAAAGGAGCCACGCTGCTTTTTTATCAAAAATCCCCAACGCTTCCTGTCTTGGCTGGGAAGATACAGCCTTCCTCATATCAAGCAGCTGGGAAAATGGCCACATTTAGTCATCCAATATGGAAGGATAAGAGATAGATAATATAATATGCTCATTTAACTTTTTTCTGTTAAACATAGCCCCTTAAATGCCCAGGATCTATTCAAAAAACGATTCTAATCCATGTTCTTCATCCTGAGCCAGTAGCCAACACAGTAGCTTAGTCAGACTCTAAGATACTGTGGCTAACCCTGTGCTCCAGCTTGGTTCCTGGTCAACCACACTAAGTCCTCCTGGAACGGACCACGCTCTGTGGCCCGTAGCGCTGGGGCTGTGTGTCATCACACAACATCTGGAAACAAGCCAACAGTGGTGCAGGTGCAGCTGATTTGAGTGCATTTGAAAAAAAATCATGAAAAGGATTTTCTTTTGTCCCTTCAATTTTCTTCGCATATCGTGTCACCGAGTCAAGTATTTAGCATCTACTTTTAACACCGAGGGCTCCTTTAAATGAAGTGGTGGTATTTTATATGATTCGGAAAGCCCTTGTGAAGTATTATTTTCATGCTGGCTGATAATGGTGTCAAACGACTTTGTTTGAAAAAAAACAAAAATTGTTTGGATGCAAAGGATGACGTCAAAGGAAAGCTACGAGCAGCAGAGCATAGTAGAGCATATTAAAGTACATCTGATGGCTCATTCAGAAGCCATAAGGGAAATATTCTATGTTCACAATGATGACATCAACACATGTGTACGCTTCCAACAAGATTACACGCTTGAGCGTTTGAGTGGGCGGAGGAAGAGATGGAGTGAGAAGTGTGAGCGAAAAAGAGCAAGAAGAAAGAGAGAGAGAGAGAGAGAGAGAGAGAGAGAGAGAGAGAGACTATGGATCTGTCTTTCATTTTGGTAGCAGCCCCATTTTTCAGCAAAGCGAAACGATGCATTCTGCATTCGTCCGAGCTGTGTGCGTTGTTGTTTTTGCATCCATACATGCATGCAATATTTTCACTGAGAGTCAACCTTTACTTGCCAGTGAACTGAGTGCTACATTGTTGCCGTTAAGGCCCTGCATGTATGCATTATTAATGACATGTGACGAGGGAACGGAACTGGGTGTGTCTGTGTGCGAGAGAGAAAGAGACACAGAGAGAGAGAGACAGAGAGGGAGAGAGAGAAACAGAGAGAGCGAGAGAGAGTAAATGTGTAACGTGTAAATGTAGACACTGTATTGATTGAAGACACCGCAAGGACACACATGTGTGTTAGTGCCCGTGTGTTAATTCAAACATGCGCGCGCATGTGCACGTGCGCGTGTGCTACCGTCTATCCGAGCAAGGTGCGACCTGCTGCGAGTGTGCACGCCGAGGGTGTGAGTGTGCACACACCATCACAGTGGTATAAGACATACTTAATTACATACAACAGAAACCCACTTCATTATAACAATATTCCTCCTGCTCTGACCTACGGAGCTTAGACAAGAGGGGGGGGGGGGGGGGGGGGGGGGGGTGGGGGAGCTCCAATATGTATTGCAGGGCACAGAAATGGGGCGGGGGGGGGGTTCCTGAAGCCAATGGAAGCTGCCCACACACACACATACACACACACACACACATGGCCGAGCACGCCGCATTCCCCCCCCCCCCCCCCCCCCCCCCCCCCCCCCCCCCCCCCCCCCCCCCCCCCCCCCCCCAATCTCCCTCTCATGCAGCATCCACATCGCATCTGGTGTGCATGAGCGGGGAGATTAGCTAAAGGAAGCAGAAACCATCGTACAATGATGCGGAGTGTGTGTGTGTGTGTGTGTGTGTGTGTGTGTGTGTGGGGGGGGGTGCACATACAGTATATACACACGTGCCTGTAATATGTTGAATACTATGTAAGTGCATGTGGGTGTCTCGAGTGGCCCCTGGGGGTTGGAAGGGACGCAGGGGATGGGGGAGGGGTACTCCATCCTTTTAAGGTTATGTAACAGGAAATGCAAGAAAGAAATGCTAGTAGATGGAGCAAATCAATAGCTGTGCCTCGGTGTGCAGGCATAACATGGATATGAGGCAGCACACCACCAGATACATATGGGGGGCCGGTGGAGGCCAACGAAAGCTTGGTAAAATATCAGAGGAAATAGCACTTGAGATTGACAGGGTATGTTAATGTACATCGTGTTACAAACTATGGCGTATGAATGCCCATATTGCCTGTACTGTATGCAGCCTAAACTGCCCTTAATGATAAGGGATTGATTGACAACTGCTGCATACAGCTAGTTGCATAAGGGGATATCACCGATATGTTTATATATATGTAAATGTACCTAAAGAATACAATTATATTATAAAAAATAACTTTTGTAACATATATGTATACTTTCAATTCAAACTAATACTAATATTCATAATTGAATTAGTAATTTGCTGTGTGTGTGTGTGTGTGTGTGTGTGTGTGTGTGTGTGTGTGTGTGTGTGTGTGTGTGTGTGTGTGTGTGTGTGTGTATGTGTGTGTGTGTGTGTGTGTGTGTGTGTGCGCGCGCGCACGTGCATCTGTGTGTGTCCGTGTCCACGTATGCATGTGTGCTTTTGGTAAATATTGTGCCCAATTAAACGTGTTGGCTGGGAAACATTTGGGCTCAGCGGCATGAGGTAATTTATCTTGTGAAATTAAATGGGCGACCTCTGACCCCGTGTTGACAAATGAAAAGGAAGGAGCGTTGATGTATGGCCCAAACAAGG